>SJYC01087074.1:0-12066 GCA_006408675.1 Madoqua kirkii | reverse complement strand
TGGGAGAGGAGGGGTCAGCAGAAGCCGCTCCTGATCAAAGGGCTCCTGGGAACAGCCAACAAAGAGCCACTTGTCCTTCCACTCCTTCCTCGCCCCAGATGGCGTTCTGTAATCCTCATTCACACAGTCCCTGGATATCAATCTGTGGGTGGTGACCCAGCCAAGTCCCTCACAGAGAAGAAAATGAAGTGTTGGTGCCTGAGTTGAGCGGTGTTACAGGTTAACTCAGGCTCAACTCAGCCACCAACGCTTTACTTTCTTCTCTCTAAGACTGGAGGAAGGGAGAAAGGAGAGGGGAGGTCCCGACACTTCTGTGACTCACTGCCCCGCAGGCTGTGGGTTTGGGACCGTGCAAGGGCCGTGTCCCAGGAAGACTGATAGCGCTGCATGCAAACCTTAGCCACGCACCGCCTTGCCAGGACCTCAAGGAAACCCTCACCCCTAGCCCAGCAGAACCGCATTCCATGACATCCACCACCAAGCCTCCCGCCCGGACCCTCAGTCATGACTCAGCCATTTGGTCCTCTCTCACTCAGCAGTGAGCTACATGATGTCCGCTGTCAACATCTCAGGAGCAGATTTCAATGTGTACAATGGTCTCAGCTTTAAATTAAAAAAAAAAAATTTTTTTTCATTATTTTTCCCAGAAAAAATCACTACCCAAAAACACATTTAAATGTAAATGGAGTGACTCGAACTTGGGACTAAAACCAACTGCAACAACTACATCGATGCCTGGAAACAGCACCGCAAGAGGTGTGCAGAGAAGGCCCCTCAGCTCTCCCGAGCCGGCCCACGGTGGGTGAATACATTTTGATACACAATGCTTCAGTGTCTGGTTTGTTTTAGCAAAACAGGAGCCCCTTCCCCCTTCCCAGGCCCAAGGCAGCACAATAGGGCCCAGCCCCATGAATCTATTATGTCTTCTAGGGCTTTTAGCAGGACGATGACTGTTTAACCAGGCAGTGACACGAGAAGAATCACTATTAGACACTCCAGCTGAAAGTAGAGATTTTATTGATTCCGCACACTGGCCTGCCTTTTTATCTTTGATTGAGTGGCTTTCATGAATCCAAAAAGCTAACACTCTTGCATTGAAAGCAGCAGCAGGCAGTGCAACCCAGACTGAAACCATCTGTCAGTTGAAAAGAAAGATGAAGGTACTTCCCAAAGTACCATCTCTCTGGGCTCCTCTCCCGCAGGACCCTCCATCGCCTACGCCTGAGCTCAGGGCCCAGCCCGCTGGGGTAGGGCTCCTCAAAACAGCTAAACCTTGACAGAGGGTTTGCTGACGAGATAAGCAAAACACACACCTTGGTATAATTAGGACACTAATTGCACCCTGAGACAGAGTAATTATGTCCCCCTTTTTAGGAAAGTAGTTTGTTCTACACAGTTCTACTTTCAAGGTTTCATGATCATTATTTTTTATTGTTTCTGAGGTCTCATTTGGAAAACGATCGGATTTGTCTCTCTGTTTACTAAATATCAGACACGATGTACAAACATCTTTCAATTAGATGTTCTTCAAGGAGCCCGCTCTCCCCATCTCGATTTTAAACAGGACTCATTTGCATTCATGGGCAAATTAGAATGCAGAAAAGCGGATGAGCAATGTGCAGGTTTACACTTCAGTGAATATTCATAAAGTACGATTCTCCTTGCAACCATTTCCACTATGTTCGCGGTGCTTGTCATTCGGGGGCCTTTCCATTTGTTTTAAAGTGCCAGGTTTGGAGACAACACAAATGGATTCAGGCAGGCCCTGTGAAAGCCTGAGCTGGAAGGAAATGGTATTTGTGTTTCGTGCCACAACAGAGCACACTGGGAATCCTTGCAATTGACGATGCTGCCTCCCTGCGCAAGTATAAGGGAAATAATCCAAAGTGACAAATGGATTGGGCCTTGGCTGGAGCAGAGACGAGCTCTGTTCAGCCGTACACCCTCCATCCTTTAAGCCTCTGCTGGGCCAGGGTCCTCCATGCACAGTATCTAGATGAGGGGGTCTCCCTGCCCACCCCCTGGGTCCTGTCTTCTCCAAGGTTAGCTCTGCATGGATGGGATGCTCTGGATAATTCAGACTTGAGAAATAAAACCCTCTTTTGCCTGTATTGTGTTGCTCCAATGAAATGTAAGGTAATTGCATAATCCCCCTCCAAATCAAATAAGCCCTCGGTGAAAGACAAGGAATCAATAGGCAAGGTGAGAATCAGCAAAATTAAAGATAAAGGCTTTATCTGCATCATCTGTTATCTAGGAAGGAGCACATTTTTGCATGGAAGCCATGTTTCTAAGTCCCCGAGCATCTGTCTGCACTTCCGGTGAGGAACCAGTCAGGCAGACAGCAAACCTGGGGTGGTGCCAGCCTGTGCAACAGAAGCAGAGAGGGCCCCATATGGACCACAGGGCCCTGAGACCTGGGAACAAAGGCGGTCAGGCCGTTGGGCAGACCTTCCTCCTCCCACTTCCTCCCAGTAGGCGATTACTAAGCCAAGGTTTCCACAGATAAGACCCTGGCTTTGGGGCTTACAGTGTGAAGGCCTGCTCAGAAGGAACTGAAAAGCATGAGACAAAAAGAAATATAAGCATAAAAGAGTGGAAAAGAGCTATGGGATCCAAGAGCCCTGGGGTGGCAAGATGCCAGGGAGCTTCTGCCCAGTTGCCACTTGGTACCCGGGGTGTTTGTGGTTCCAGATGGTAAAGCTACACACAGGAGTCATGACCTGAAGTCAGCGACTCGGCTTCCTCCAAGGGGGAATGCCAATTTATGTTTGGTTGACCCACATCAGTCAATTGACCAAACAGATTTGCATCTCAGGGGCAGACTCCTGTAGGCTGCTCAGAGACTGCCCCCCTAAATGTCCCACAACAAGATCCCCAAAGAGGAAGCAGCCTCCCCCATTGGTCAGTGGCAATGGACAAAAGTCACCTCCATTCAGATTGTGGTGTTACACAAGGCAGGCTTCCCAAACTAGCGACCCCAGGCAATCAGAGGAGCTTCCCCAGTCCCCCAGCACTGCGCTTGAAGTCGGCAGATGGTGGAGGAGAGAGAAGGAGGAGAGAGGAACCAGACACTGGAGCAACGCAGAGAGAAACACACTCACTCAGGATCCCCCAGACTCGAACGTGGCTGAAGACACACAGATGGAGACAGGCTCCATCAGCCCCTGGAGAACTCAGATGCCGTTAGGGAGCAAGGGTTGGAAATTTCTTTTGAATCAAGGCAACCCACAGAGTTTTCCTGTCAAGCATGGTTTTTCCTTCCAAACCAATCAGGAGGAATGGACGGCATCGGTGCAGCTGTACACTGCTCCATCAAGCTGGGGTGGGAGTGCAGACAAGGAGGCGTGCCCACACAGCCAGGTGCTCCGTGATGTCCACCTCTGGGCAGTGACCCACGCTGGTTCTTCCATCTCTCACCCTCAGCCCAGCCTCAGCCTGGCCCTGAGTCCACGCTCACCCATTTTCACAAAGTGCTGGCTCCCACCCCCACATCTCCCCCAGCCTTGTCTTCCTGGTTCTCCTGTCCCGTCCCAGCAGCTGTGTGGCAGTCAGAGGGTTGAGGAGTGAGGAAAGGCCTCTTGGTTTCCTGCACCTCTCCCAGCTCCAGCTGCAAGGCTGCTGAACATCCCTGGAAAGCATGTTCTTCTAGCATACAGGCCCAGTCACTAAGTCATGTCTGACTCTTTGAGACCCCACAGACTGTAGCCGGCCCAAGCTCCTCTGTCCATGGGATTTTTCAGGCAAGAATACTGGAGTCGGCTGCCGTTTCCTCCTCAAGGGGATTTTCCCAACCCAGGGATCAAACCCACGTCTCTTGCATCTGGTGCTTTGGCAAGCAGGTTCTTTACGACTCAGCCACCAGGGAAGCCCCAGTTCTTACTGGAGTCCATCACAACTCAAGCGGCTGGATGGGGCAGGAGTGGGGGCGATCAGAGAGGGTGTATTCGTTATTTCTTCTTAAAATCCCGAAACCAGCTGATCCAAACGTCTTCTCTCTCTCCTGCCCTCAAGCCCACTCCCAGAACCCTTTCTCCCTCAGCAGGGCCTTGCTTCCTACTTTACCAAGAGACCATCTGATTCCTTTCTGCAGAAAAACCTCTTTCCCTTCCTTCTCTTTCTCTTTGCCTCTCCCAGTGAAGAAGTGCCCTTTCTTGCACAGGCTGCCCCTTCCCCCACTCCTGGGGCTCCATCACCCCCTCACTTGCTTACATTTTCAATTTCCCAGTCTCCACCAGCACCTCCTACACAGCCTGCAATCAAGCTAGGTCACCCTGCTTCCCTCTCGGGTCCTATTCTTGTCTTCTCTGATTTCTTCCCTTCCAAGCACACTGCAAGGGGCACCAGCGGCTACCCCGCTTCGTCACTCAGCCGGCTGTCGCCCCAGCACCCTCCCCATCTCCCAAGCCTGTCCCCTGGTCCACAGGGGACACCTTTACTTACTCCTCAGCCCTCTGACTGCACACAGCATTTGACCCTTTGGGCCGCTATCCCCTTCTCCAAAAGTCCTTGTTTTTCCTGCTATTTCACCTTCCTGAATGTCTCCCCACTTCTCTGATTACCCCTACTTTCTGTTGCTGTTCGATATCTCTCCCTCACTCCCCACATCTGAGAGCTCCAAGCTTCCCCCCTCCATCCTTTTCTCAAGCTAAGTTCATTGCTTCACCTCTTTGCAAAGGACCCACAATCTGTCCCCACATCCCTGCCCTGTAACGAGAGTCCCACTCCACAAGCTGCCTCTGGAAAATTCCATGTACACATTCTGGCCATCCATACTCAAAATGGCACTGACATCTTCTTTCAACACAAATTTGTACGGACCAGATGCCAGGCCAATATCCTGGCACCAAACGTACAAAGGTTAGTAAGAGCCCATCCTTCCCTTCAAGGCTTTCATCATCTAGAGAAAAAGACATAGAAAATCAGATGATTGCAAAACAGTATGGAAATGCAGAGAGATAGACATGAAAGAGTACGCATCGAAGAGAAGCCCTTAATGGGAAGTCTGGAAGCTTTTTTGAAAGATAGTTATACCTGATTTGAGTCCCCAAAAATAAGTACAAAGAAATAACTATGAAAAATTCTGAGCACAGAATTTTAGTTAAGATAGCAGAACTTACCGATCATGTAGTATTGATTGACTGTACTTGGCAGAGACACAAAGAAGCCAAGCCTGACACCTGAGATTCTAGCAACACCATTCTCCCTGGTACCCAGTACTCAGAATCTCAAAGCCACGTGGACTTCTTCCTTCACCCCTTCCAACCAGTAGTCTAATTCAGGAAATTACACCTTCATATTGTCTCTAAAACCTACCTTACTTTGCTCTCCACTGCTGTCTTCATAGCTCAAGCCGCCTTTGAATTCTGCTTCTACACTGGAATTCTTTCTTCCACCCATAACTGTCTAAAATAATCTTGTTCACACTGTTGAATGATATCTTCGTGAAACCAAGTCCCTCTATACTGTTTGTATAAATAGATTCACCTGTGTTTGTATGGAAGAGACAAGATGTAACAAGACACTAAGAGCTGGCATGCAGTGAGTGTCTGCTCCTCTAAGTCCTAATGAGTTGACAGTCTTTTGAGGTAAGTAACATTCTCCCCAGTTTACAGATGAGCAAACCAAGGCAAAGAAAGTTCAAACATTTGCCTTACACCATGCAGGGAGTAAGCGACAGAGCCTGCATGTAGACTCAGGCAGTTAATTCTGAACCACTGTGCCTCTTACCAAGAAGATGAGGGGAGGGGTGGGGGCAGGTCATGGGAAAGAGCCTTCCTTTTTCACTTTATGCACTTCCCTATTGTTTGAAATTCAAAAAGTGGAAATATGTTGTTTTGGTATCTAGGGGAGGGATGGAGGGAGGAAAAAGAAGAGGAGAGGAGAGGAAGGGAGGGGAAATAAGAGGGAAAAGGAGAGAGGGAAGGAGGAAGAGGAGGACCGGCTGCAGACAGAGAAAGAGATGAAGATGCAGAGACGGAGGGGGCAGCAGGCAAGGATGTGAAGGAGAGGGAGGGCATTTCGGTCTCCCTTGCTGCTATAGTAAATTACCACATGTTGTTGTTGCTGTTTAGTCACTGAGTCTGTCCAGCTCTTTGTGGCCCTATGGACTGTAGCCCGCCAGGCTCGTGTATCCATGGGATTCTCCAGGCAAGGATACTGGAGTGGGTTACCATGCCCTTCTCCAGGGGATCTTCCCAAGCCAGGGATTGAACCCAAGTCTCCTGCATTGACAGGTGGATTCTTTATCATTGAGCCAACAAATTACCACATACTTAGTGGATTAAACAATAAAGATGTATTACCTTCATGCAAAATGCTGGGCTGGATGAAGCACAAGCTGAAATCAAAATTGCAGGGAGAAATATCAATAACTTCAGATATGCAGATGACGCCACCCTTATCACAGAAAGTGAAGAGGAACTGAAGGGCCTCTTGATGAAAGTGACAGAGGAGAGTGAAAAAGCTGGCTTAAAACTCGACATTCAGAAAACTAAGATCATGGCATCCAGTGCCAACTTCATGGCAAACAGGTGGGGAAACAATGGAAACAGTAACAGACTTTCTTTTCTTGGGCTCCAAAATCACTGCAGATGGTGACTGCAGCCATGAAATTAAAAGACGCTTACTCCTTGGAAGGAAAGCTATGACAAACCTAGATAGCATATTTAAAAAGCAGAGGCATTACTTTGCCAACAAAGTTCTGTTTAGTCAAAGCTATGATTTTTCCAATAGTCATGTATGGATGTGAGAGTTGGCCCATAAAGAAAGCTGAGTGCCAAAGCATTGATGCTTTTGAACTGTGGCGTTAGAGAAGACTTGAGAGTCCCTCGGACTTCATGGAGGTCCAACCAGTCCATCCTAAAGGAAATCAACCCTGAATATTCATTAGAAGGACTGATGCTAAAGCTGAAACTCCAATACTTTGGCCACCTGATGAGAAGAACTGACTCATTTGAAAAGACCCTGATGCTGGGAAAAAGTTAAGACAGGAGGAGAAGGGGACAACAGAGGATGAGATGGTTGGATGGCATCACCGACTCGATGGACATGAGTTTGAGCAAGCTCTGGGGGTTGGTGATGGACAGGGAAGCCTGGCGTGCTGCTGTCCATGGAGTCACAAAGAGTCAGACACAACTGAGTGACTAAACTGAAACTGAACCTTATGCTCTGGAGAAAAGAGGTCTAAAATGAGTCAGCAAGATTCCATTCCTTCCAGAGCCCCTGAGCAGAGAAAATCCATTTGTTTGCTTTTTCTAGCCTCTAGAGGCTGCCTATGGTTCTTGGCTTATGGCCTCCTCCTCCTTGACTTTCAATTCCGGTAATCCAGATCCTTCATTTAATCATATTTGCAAAGTTCTTTTGCCACATAAGTTATTCACATGTCCTGAGAATTGATAACTTTTCCATTTCCATTCCATACACTGTGCTGTGCCATGCTTAGTTGCTCAGTCATGTCCTGTTCCTTGCGACCCCATGGACTGTGGCCTGCCAGGGTCCTCTCTCCATGGGATTCTCCAGGCAAGAATACTGGAGTGGGTTGCCATGCCCTCCTCCAGGGGAAACTTCCTAACCCAGGGATAGAACCCCAGTCTCATATGTAAAGTAGATCACCAGCAAGGACCTACTGTAGAGAACACAGAACCCTACTCAATATCTTATAATAACCTATACTGGGAAAGATTCTGAAAAAGAAGATATCTGTCTCTTTGATGCACAGCTGAAACTACCACCACATTGTAAACAGCTAGACTTCAATACAAATTTTCAGTGAACAATTTCATGGACATTTCAAGTGATGGGAGCTTGGAATTCTTATTCCATCTACCATAGGGAAGAAAAGAGAGAAGGGAGGAGGGAGGGGAGAAAGAACAGGTTCCACCCAAACTTTACGACTCCTCTTCCCCCGCATTTGTCCTGATTTTTTATTTTTCAGCTGGATCTTTTCCCTTCCACCTTGGAACTCCAGCTGTCCCTTGCTTCTACTTCCTCTGGGCCCTGAGAGAAAGAAGCCTGGAAGCTCCTGGAAACTGGAACTGCCTCTTTCTCCTCCGGAACCCCTGCATAGCCACGCACGTGCCTCCTGCAGCACACGGGCTCAACAATATTTGTGGGACTGGACTGAGTTGTTGAAAGCGACTGGACTTGCCCTCATGGCCTCAGCTGCCAGCCTGGAGATTACTTGTCTCCTGAATGAAGTTGCTGATCCCGCCCGGCCGTGCCTTTCAGAGTGTGTTTGTGTTCTCTCTGCAAGGGCAGATGATCGGCCCTGTCACTCACTTTCCAAGAACCCGATCTGCCAGCCCAGGTGGGCAGGGCCGCCTCACCGAGATTGGGAGTTGCCATGGCAGCCCGTGGGGCGGGGCTTCGGCTCACCTGCCTCTGAGTGACGGGAAACGTCATGCTGGTCTCCGAAGCTGCCAGCGGCCACGCTGCGAAAGCCTGGGGCAGGGCTGACACCAGCTACCTGGATGCTTCCACATGACCTCTCCCCCACCCCACCCCTACCTCTCCAGTTGGCTAGTGCTGCTGCTGTTTTAATAAAGATGAAGAGGAGGGTAGGATAAGTTAGGAGTTGGGGATTGACATATATACACTGCCTGCCTGCTATACCTGCTAAGTCGCTTCAGTCA
Organism: Madoqua kirkii; assembly: GCA_006408675.1. Taxonomy (NCBI): domain Eukaryota; kingdom Metazoa; phylum Chordata; class Mammalia; order Artiodactyla; family Bovidae; genus Madoqua; species Madoqua kirkii. The sequence continues at coordinate 3,433 of SJYC01087074.1, read as the reverse complement.
TGTCCGACTCTCCGAGACGCTATGGACCATAACCCGCCAAGATCCTCCGTCCATGGGATTCTCCAGGCAAGAATACTGGACTGGCTTGCTGCACCCTCCTCCAGGGGATCTTCCCCACCCAGGGATCAAACCCATATTTCTTACCTCTCCTTTACGGCAGGTGGGTTCTTTAGCACACCTGGGAACCAGCAAGGACCTACTGTTGGCACATGGAACCCTACTCAATAGTTTATAATAACCTGAACCTTTATAATAATGGAAAAGATTCTGAAAAAGAAGCTATATATCACTTTGACATACACCATTGTTATCAGCTCTACTTCAATACAAATTTTTCTTTTTTTTTTCGAAATTAAAAAAGAAAAGTGTTGACTATGGATGCTCACAGGGTATCCACAATCTTTTTTTTTTTTTTAAGAAGTCAAGAATACAGAGAATTTCAGAAACATTCGTTTGAATGTGACTATGACATCTCACACAAGGAGCCTCACCAGCACCGAGGCCACAGATGTCTGGTTTGAGGCAACCTGAAATGCAGCCCATAATGAGTCCCAGGGAGCAGACCCAAGGTCAAGACCAAGGCAGCTGGCCAAGCGGGCTTCCATCTTTGGGTGGGACCACAAGGAAAGCCCCACAGCCCCCAGGACGACCCGACAAGGAGGCCCTGTGCAGCCCCCGAGGCATAGGGCACAGCCCACCAGCGCAGCCCCAGCCCAGGAACAAGGAGGCCTGGCTCCAATATGCAGCTCTTACCTGCACCACTCTCTGGTCCTGTTGCCTGGGGGCTCTCTGCTTCTCTCTCTCTCTCTCTCTGTCTACCATTCTGCCCCTCCAACAACACATCCTCCAGACATCAGCAAGACACCCAAAGCGAAAGGAGGAGAGAGTGAAGAGAAACCTGATCTAGGAGCAATGGATGGGGTGAACCTCTTCTAAAAGCAACGTACCCTCCTGCGTTTGTGAATTACCCCCTCATTCATTCAACTTATAGGCGCGGAGAGCCTGCCTCGTGCCCAGCACTGCGCTGGGGGCTGGCAAACAGCAGCCTATGAAACAGACACGGCTTCGGCCCCTGCCCCTGCCCCTGGGGAAGGGAGACAGAAATAAACAAGATAAATAAATAAGATGGACCGCATTTAAGACAGCAATGAGTGCTGGAGAAGAGTATGAAGCAGAGAAGGTGTGAGAAGCGCAGAGCGAGCTGTCGTGCTGGAAGGGGAGGCAGACACAGTGTCCACCCCCACTGGCTGCTCTCGGAGGACGCCTTTATCATTTTCCAGTGAGAGGATGATTACCTAACAATACTGTGATGGCTTTTGGCATGCCTCAGCGTGAATCAGCCGTGGGCATGCATGTGTCCCTCCCTCTTGAATCTCCTTCCGGCCTCCCACCCATCTCACCCCTCTAGGCTGTCGCAGAGCACCAGGTGTGAGTTCCCTGCACCATTCAGCAAATTCCCACTGCTGATCTGTTTTACATATGGAAGTGTATATGTTTCAGTGCTGTTCTCTCAAATCGTCCCACCCTCCCCTTCCCAGAGGATGTCCTTAGATTCTCTGTGAAGCCATCTCACTCTCAGAATCCCCAAGTCCCGCTGGGCCCGAGACTCTGCCTTCCAGCTTTGGCTCCCTGGCCACGTTTCGTGCCTGCTGCACTTATTCCTCCTGCCTGGGAGCTCCCATATTTCAGCAACTGGAACTACAGATACTACTTGTAGAAAAGTCCTCCCACCTGGTCAAAGCCAGGTAGTCGCTTGAAGCCCTCTTCACATAACCCACTGCAAGCCCACAGCAAGGCACGGTGGGATGCATGACATGCCACCACCGCACTGGAAAGCAGGCACGACGAACGTCCCGTAACAGGAGCCCAGGATGCTGAATAAACTAGCGCACACGCGTCAGTCATGTCCGACACTGTGACCCCACGGACTGTAGCCTGCCAGGCTCCTCAGTTCATGAGATTCTCCAGGCAAGAACACTGGAGTGGGTTGCCATGCCATTCTCCGGGGGATCTTCCCAACCCAAGGATCGAACCTGGGTCTCCTGAGTTTGGTGTATTGACAGGTGGATCATTTACTGCTGAGCCACCAGGGAAGCCCCTGAGTAAACTAGGCATCTGCTCAAAGAACTGTGAAGTTGTCATCTTACATTGTAACAGGGCTTCTCTCCTCAGCACTACTGATATTTGGGGCCAGAAGATTTCTTGGAAGGCACTGCAAGATGTTAGCAGCCTCCCTAACCTCTACCCATTAGATGCCAGTAGCAACCCACCCCCGCTGGTTGTGACAACCAAACATGTCTCCAGACCTGGCCAGAAGTCCCCTGCCTGGCAAAATCACACCCCTCTATTGAGAATCACTGCATTCGAAATATGAAGGCTATGTCAAAATACAGAAAAGTGAGTAAAAAATTAGAACACTGTGACAAAGAACATCTTCCTGATTCATGAGTTTATCCCTACCATCTCACAAAGGAATACAATGATCTATCAGATCTCATTATGCACTTAATGATTTGCCATTTTAAAAAATAAAAGCAGAAAATCTGGAGAAAATTATTGCAGAAAATTATTGCCCCCATAATAGAGGAAAAACAAACCAGCAATAACAACAACAAAAACAAATAAAAAACATCATGCACAAGTACCTCTATCCTGTACCTTCCCTGTAATTATTATGACAAAAAAAAAAGAAAAAAAACATGAAAATAGTTTGATTTGCTGGGCTAGTGGATTGTGGGTAATATTTCCTACTTTCGTGTTTTAGTGTTATTATGAAATCATGTAGTGAAATAATTACATTTTTGAAATCTCTCTCTGCAGTAAGTCTCTCACATGGCAACGTGATGGAAAGCCGTGGTTTGACGGGCATCTATGGGATTTTGTTAATGATAGTAAAAATCAGAGGAGAAAAGTCTGGCCTTGCCGCTCTAGGGCAGCTCACTCTTTCAAAAGACAGCTCGCCAGATAGCAGGAGGGGCAGGATTTCGCCTGGAGTATGATGAAAATGACACCACCGTCTGAAAGATAGAGCTCCAAACCTCCAGGTGTGACTCTAAAGGTGACTGTTCTGAAAAGCAAGCTTTGGGGACATTGGGACTCTATTTTAAAAATAGCATCTTCCCCCCTACCACACCAACCCAGACTCTCTGGCCAAATTTCATGCCTATTTCAAGGGAGTACTGCAACTCCTACTTTATAACCGACCCAAATGTTCACGAGCTACGTCTTTTCTTCCTATGTGGCAGCACAGTTGATTGCAGTTGGCTGGAAAAAAATCAAGTCTTTGCTAATGACTAAGGGTAACAAAATGGAAAAGCACAAAGCATAACTGAAAATCTAGGTCATCTCTCTTGTAAAATGCTGCTTCAGCTCAGTTCAGTCGCTCAGTCATATCTGACTCTTGGCGACCCCATGAATCGCAGCACGCCAGGCC
>SJYC01087073.1:0-53451 GCA_006408675.1 Madoqua kirkii | reverse complement strand
GTGTGTGTGTGTGTGTGTGTGTGTGTGTGTGTGTGCCCTCAGTTGCTAAGTCATGTCTGACCCTTCTGCCATTCCATGGACTTTAACCTGCCAGGCTCCTCTGTCCATGGGATTTCCCAGGAAAGAATACTGTAGTGGATTGCCATTTCCTCCTCCGGGGGATCTTCTGGACCCAGGGATCAAACCCATGTTTCCTGTACTGGTGGACAGTTTACCACGCGAGCCATCTGGGAAGCCTGTTCAGTTAGCAGAGCACCTTAATACCCACCCCCTTCCTGTCTCTCCTTCATCTTAGTATGACAGCCATCATCCTCAGCATCCACTGTGCAGGGGCGTCATCCCTGGTAGTCATTCTTCCAAGTTTTGACATAAAGAAAGCATTATGTTCTCTTCTTCTTCATAGCAGGATTCTTGACTAAAAGTTTCTGTCTCTTTCCAAATCAAGAGACATCAGAGATACAGAGAAGACCACGCCTACACAGTGAAAACTGACTCATTTGAAACGACCCTGATGTTGGGAAAAATTGAAGATGAGAGAAGGGGATGACAGAGGATGAGATGGCTGGATGGCATCACCAACTCAATGGACTTGAGTTTGAGTAAACTCCAGGAGTTGGTGATGGACAGGGAGGCCAGGCATGCTGCAGTCCATGGGATGGAAAAGAGTCGGACATAACTGAACGACTGAACTGAACTGAACTGAACCCAATGAAAACCACCCAAATCCCACGCGTCATGTCTGAATACCCTGTAACACAATCCCTGCATTTGCTTAAGAGATGCTTGCATGCAGCAACCTGCAAAGTGACTGTGCGTTCTTCCTAAGTGCACGGCCCATCAATTTCTATCACTTTCTCTGGTACCTTACATATGCTCTTAACTCTCATCCAACATAGCACCCAGCAAAAGTAACTTACTATTAGCAGTGAATTAAGATGAGGAGGCTGGACAAAACAGGCCAGTGCCAGACAGGATTTCAGTGTACCTGTCACCCAAGACCAATGGCTTGGGTTCAAACCTCACCATTTTTTTTAGTGATATGACTCTGGAAAAAAATAATAACTTTTTTATTCACATCAGTTTCTTGACGTGAAATTTGCAAAATGGAATGGTGATGATGATGGTGGTGGTGATGAGGACGGCATTGCTGTGGAGAGTAGTTACACCAGACAAACCCGGAGCTTCTAATAAGCACTCAGATGCTGTCATCATTAAACCACTGTAACTTCAGAGCCATTCCCTGCCACTGAACTGCTATGTGATCTCATTTTAGTAACTAGCCTTCTCTGTACCTAGTTCCCCAGTTGAGAAGCTACAGTCCTTATTGAATGGAGTTGCCATGAAAAACACTTTATTACAATTGTATTTAGACTTTCTCCCATGAGCTCATAGAGCAAACCACCTCATCATCACTCCAGGGAGCCCTGCAGAAGGCCAGCAGTCAAGGTCAGCCCAAGAACTCTGGTTAGATACAAGGGGAAAAGAAAAAGTGAAAGTGAAAATCGCTCAGTCATGTCTGACTCTTTACCACTCCATAGTAGAGTCCATGGCATCTTCCAGGCCAGAATACTGGGATGGCTAGCCATTCCCTTCTCCAGGGGATCTTCCTAACCCAGGGGTCAAACCAGGTCTCCTGCATCGCTTGTGGATTCCTTACCAGCTGAGCCACCAGGGAACCCCGAGAATACTGGAGTGGATAGTCTGTCCTTTCTCCAGCAGATTTTCTGGACCCAAGAATCAAACCGGGGTCTCCAGCATTGCAGGTGAATTCTTTACCAGCTGAGCTACCAGGAAAGCTCATAATAAAAGCTATCAAAGCTTAGCTAGAGAAGAAATGTAGAAAGAAGCACACAAAATATGTTATTCTGTCTTCCACATAAGGAGACTTCTGATACTGCAGAGTTCAAAGAATCTCCTTACTCACTGCCCTGGTTGAACAGTGACCATGCCCTTATCTGTTTTTAAGGTCCCTATAACTTCGCACAGCATCTATCATCCCTGGGCCTGTTGACCATCCTTCTTTTAGAGAAGGACAAGTTTTGGGGGTAGGTATCAAATCCTTGCAGGTATAAAGATAGAAATCACATGGAGCTACTCTAGTTTTGAGTGAGCATCTGGCGTGAGGGCCCCTCCCTGACTTGGCCCTGTAAAATAATACAGTGTGATTTAATCTAAGCTTATAAAGAAGGCTGAGCACCAAAAAATTGATGATTTTGAATTGTGAAAGACTAGAGATCTCTTTAAGAAAATTCAAGATACCAAGGGAATATTTCAAGCAAAGATGAGCACAGTAAAGGACTGAAACTGTAGGGATCTAACAAAAGCAGATGATATTAAGAGGAGGTGTCAAGAATACACAAAAGAACTATACAAAAGAGATCGTAATGACCCAGATAATCACAATGGTGTGATCACTCACCTAGAGCCAGACATGCTGGAATGTAAAGTCAAGTGGGTCTTAGCAAGCATCACTATGAACAAAGCTAGTGGAGGTAATGGAATTCCAGTTGAACTGTTTCAAATCCTAAAAGATGATGCTGTGAAAGTGCTGCACTCAATATGCCCGCAAATTTGGAAAACTCAGCAGTGGCCACAGGACTCAAAAAGGTCAGTTTTCATTCCAATCCCAAAGAAAGGCAATACCAAAGAATTCTCAAACTACCACACAATTGCACTCATCTCACATGATAGTAATATAATGCTCAAAATTCTCCAAGTTAGGCTTTAATAATACATGAACCGAGAACTTCCAGATGTTCAAGCTGGATTTAGAAAAGGCAAAGGAACCAGAGATCAAACTGCCAACATCCGTGGGATCATTGAAAAGGCAAGAGAATTCCAGAAAAGCATGTACTTCTACTTCACTGACTATGCTAAAGCCTTTGACTGCATGGATCACAAACTGGAAAATTCTTCAAGAGATGGGAATGCCAGACCACCCGACCTGCCTCCTGAGAAATCCGTATGCAGGTCACGGGGCAACGAATCCTGTGTGCCACAACTAACGCAGCCCGAGTCCTGCGGCTCTGAAGCCCGCATGCCTGGAGCCCATGTTCCGCAGCAAGAGGAACGCTGCAATGAGACGCCCGAGTACCGCAACCAGAGCTAGCCCGTGCTCACAGCTAGAGAAGGAAAGCTAAATAACTTTTTAAAAATTGCCAGGCCCTCCGAGTGAGAAGTTCCAGAGAAAAGACCTGGAGATCTGTTTTTGCTTAGTGTTATATGCTAAAGCCTTTGACTCATGGATCACAAACTGGAAAATTCTTCAAGAGATGGGAATGCCAGACCACCCGACCTGCCTCCTGAGAAATCCGTATGCAGGTCACGGGGCAACGAATCCTGTGTGCCACAACTAACGCAGCCCGAGTCCTGCGGCTCTGAAGCCCGCATGCCTGGAGCCCATGTTCCGCAGCAAGAGGAACGCTGCAATGAGACGCCCGAGTACCGCAACCAGAGCTAGCCCGTGCTCACAGCTAGAGAAGGAAAGCTAAATAACTTTTTAAAAATTGCCAGGCCCTCCGAGTGAGAAGTTCCAGAGAAAAGACCTGGAGATCTGTTTTTGCTTAGTGTTTCACTATTTGTCTTCTTCATAAATCCCCACTCTCCAGAATGGCTCTCATCATCGTGAAAAACTGGACACGGCTTCCCTAGAGAAAGAAAGGTAAGGACGCTGACTGCGACATCATTTTTGATAGCATGATACTGGAAACGACCCATATCCCCATCAATGGGGGAACCATAAATAAAGCATAGTATTCATAAAATAGGATTTTATGTGAGTTTGAAATGAGTGAATGTTGATCTATCAACATGGATAGAGCTCAGAAACAACGTTGAGGGGAAGAAAAAACAAGATGCAGAAGGATGTGTTACAGCAGAATACTTATGAGTGTAAAATGGATGCTTTAAACTATCCTCAAGGATAAATACCAAATAGATGATCATTGCCGTGGGAAAGGGTGGAAAGAAAGGAATTAGGTTAGAAGTGTTGGTTAAGGAGACTTTCAGTGTATCTGGGGTATTTGATTTATTTTTTTAAAGGTTAAAAACTATATAGTGAAATGCTAATGGTTTTAATTCTGGTTGGTAGGAATACAAGTATGGGTATCTATTCAATTATTCTTTATACTTTTTTAATTCCCCAAATTAAAATACAAAGTATGACCAACCTAGACAGCATATTAAAAAGCAGAGATATTACTATGCCAACAAAGGTCCATCTAGTCAAGTCTATGGTTTTTCCTGTGGTCATGTATGGATGTGAGAGTTGGACTGTGAAGAAGGCTGAGTGCCAAAGAATTGATGCTTTTGAACTGTGGTGTTGGAGAAGACTCTTGAGAATCCCTTGGACTGCAAGGAGATCCAACCAGTCCATCCTAAAGGAGATCAGCCCTGGGTGTTCATTGGAAGAACTGATGCTTAAGCTGAAACTCCAATACTTTGGCCACCTGATGCAAAGAGCTGACTCATTTGAAAAGACTCTTATTCTGGGAAAGATTGAAGATGAGAGGAGAAGAGGACAACAGAGGATTAGATGGTTGGATGGCATCATCAACTTAATGGACATGAGTTTGGGTAAGCTCTGGGAGTTGGTGATGGACAGGGAGGCCTGGCATGTTGCAGTTTATGGGGTCGCAAAGAGTCGGACATGACTGAGCGACTGAACTGAACTGAACTGATGGCCCCTTTAACGTGACATAGAAACTCTCTGTGATCTGACTCCTGCCTTGAACCATCTCCTGCCATTTTTCTGTGCATACCCTACCTTCTCTACTGCACCAAAATACTTCTTCTTTCTTCACACCATGGTATGCCCACCTGCCAGGACTCTACCCATAAGGTTCCCTTGGCCTGTCCTGCCTCCCAAGAGCCCTCCATCTGCTAGAGATTTCCTCTTCATCCTTCAGTGCCCATTTTTCCTGCCACCAACCTTGTGAAGAGCTCCCCATCCTGCACAGACAGAAGGGGGAGCTCCCTCAGATTTTTCTGGCACAGACCTTGTTCTTTGAATGTCCAGCATCCAACTCAGTTCATGGCACATAGTCTGTACCCTGTTAAACCCTTTGAATAAAGGAATAAAATGGAAGGTTCATCTAGTCTCTCATAAGCAAAACTCATCTGCATAGATATACATTAAATGCCAGTTGAAAGAAACAAAACTATTTTGAGGACATGAACTCCATGTTCCTAAGAAACTTTTGCAACAAATAAGAAAAAGGCAAGAGAAGGCAGATGTAGCCATCTTCAGATATATGAAAGGCTTTGAGAAGAACTGCTCCATGTCCAGTAAGCACTGAGATAAATAGTGTAAATTATAACTGGAAAGATACTGATTAGATATTGAAAAGAAAATAATAGGAGCAACATAATGTAATGGGAAAGCACACGGTTTTGGAGACAGAGAGATCCAGCAATAAGTTTCAATGCTTCTCCTTTGATGGCTGTTTAACTTTGGGGATGTTATTGTATCTCTCCAAGCCCCAGTGTCTTCATTTCCAGGGTGGACATAATAATACCTACTTTACATGTTACTACAAGCATCAAGGGCACAACATGTAAAGCCCTTGGCACGTGGTGGGCACTTCCGCTAAATCATCATGGACCTAATATAGGAAATCCCTCTCTTGGAATTTTTCAGATTAATCATGTAACAGTTGGTTAGTAGAAGTCCTAGTTCAAAGCAGGAGAATGGATTCCAGGAACTCCACAGAAACCTTGGATCCTTCAGGTCTATTGTATCATAGAAAAGATACATTCTTCATTGAAAAAGACCCTGATGCTTGGAAAGATTGAGGGCAGGAGAAGGGGATGACAGACGATGAGATAGCTGGATGGTGACACTGACTCAATGGACATGGGTTTGAGCAAGCTCCGGGAGATGGTGATGGACAGGAAGGCTTGGCGTGCTGCAGTCCATGGGGTCACAAAGAGTCAGACCTGACTGAACAGTAGCTCAGGGAAAGGGGCCTTAACTTAGGGAGCTGGACCATCTAGAACAATGAGGTCACCATCGGAGCTCCCTGTTATTTTTGGGAACGGGTATTCTGCAATGGTATTTCTCTTTTTTCCCTTTGAAAAGAGATGTCACTTGCAGTTCTGATAACAGCTTAGGGTAAACTGTTTAGCATTTTCATTTTAAAAGGTGATACTTAAACTGTCTTTCTGAACCTTCAGCGTAAAAGGTGATAGTTAAACTGTCTTCCTTCAGCCCTAACATCAACACCTCCCCTGCTCCTGCCCTGAGAAGAGTCTCAAGATTGTACTTGGACTGCGCTTCTCCTTTCCCCTCTTCTTCCCCTTGGAGACAGAAATGAGGCCCTGTTCAAGGCTCTTTGAGATTCTTTGCTGCTCCAATCTGCTCAGGCTCAAACCCTAGAGGAGATGCTGATCTGATTCTAGTAGTCTCCATTTGTAATGAGATCCGTCTCTTAGCCTACCCTAGGTGAGGAATGTGTCTCTTGAAGGTTAGGATTCACCCTTGATGTGAAACATACATGACCCAGAATCAAGAGGTCCGGAGGAGCTGGTGTGAGAGACGGGGCGCCAGCCAGCCCACACCACCTCTCTTCCACCCTCTGCTCGGCCCCTTGCCCTCTCCCGTCTCCCGTCTCCCGCAAGCTGCCCCAGTAGAGTGCCAGCGAGGTGTCCTCCCCTGAACTCCCAACAATGTGTTCTGAAATTAACACTGCCCTTCCCCCATGGAACCACGGAACCACTTGGCTTCTCTCAACAAGTGACAGAGAAGGCGCTGATTGCCTTCATAGCTTGTGACAGGGTTCAATACATAATGAACAAAGTGTCATAATAGCTTGATAAAGGCACTTTGTAAAACACATGGAACAAGTAATTAAAAAAAAAAAACCAACTCTAAATGAAGATTCAATTTCAAAGGGAAGAATACCTTTGGGTTTTTTGACAAAGCAAAATATTCCAAAATTCAATTGTTTAATATGGCTTTCCCCGAAGCTCTAGCACATATTAATTCTCATTTCAAGGCAGCATGTTTATTTTAGTTCCAACCTACTTTCGATGGTAGGTAATTAGGGAAACTAAAAGTGCATAGCTTATTGCTTAATTTAGAGTCTACCACTGTGTTTCTCAGCCCTTCTTGGGATGTGTTTTAATGATACAGAGCGATCAAAGAGTTTTATTCAACTTTAACTGCATGAGAAAGGCAGTGAATAGAAGTCAGGTTATATATGCTGATTTTTAAAAGAAACCCTGCCTTATGATTTTAAATACCAGCTTTTGCACATACAAGCTCAGTTGCTGGGTAATAAATCGCACCAGAAGTTCCTGGAGACCCTGAAATCATTGTTCCAGTCATTCCTCTAAAGTCCAGACACTTGTCCCATGATTTCCACCAGTATCACCAATAAAAATTGTCTTGACTGGCCATTGTGAAAATCACAGATTTCCTGGAGTGTCTTTCTGTCTAAAGAGAGGGAAGAATCCACATCAGAAACAAGAACAAATCGTGAAGAATCACAAGCTCCCGACGCTGGCAGAGACTTAGAACACAAGCCAGGTGTGCATGTTCCAAAGAACTACCCAACACAAACACAACTCAAGCCCATGTGCCATCTCACAGTTTCTAGCAGCCACATTATTTTAACATGAAATTAATTTTAACAATTTATTTAACCCAATATTTGCAAGATATTATTTAATGTTTAATTAATATAAAATTATTAATGAAATATTTTATACTCTTTTTCACATTATGTTTTCAAACTCTGATGAGTATTCATACTTGTGAACATCTCAGTTTGGCTACTAAATTTTCAGTGGTTAAAGTTAAATGTAGCCTTATAAAAACCATAAAGTTTCTTTAGTTTGGGGGTGTTTTATTTTTAAGTGAAATATAGGTGATTTACAGTATTGTGTTAGATTCTGGTGTGCAGCAAAGTGATTCGGTTATACACATATATTCTTCTGAAGATTCTTTTTCATTATAGGTTATTCCAATATATTGAATATAATTCCCTGTGCCATACAGCAGGACCTTGTTGTTTATCTATTTTATATACAAGCCATATACCAAGCTAATGCCAAGCTCTTGATTTATCCTTCCCCATGCATTTCCCCTTTGGTAATCATAGATTTGTTTTCTATGTCTGTGAGTCTGTTTCTATTTTGTAAATAAATCCATTTGTATCATATTTTAGATTCCACAAATAAGTGATATTGTATGGTATTTGTCTTTGTCTGACTTACTTCACTTTGTCAAATAATCTCTAGGTCCATCCATGTTTCCGCAAATGGCATTATTTCATTCTTTTTTATGGCTAAGTAGTATTCCATGGTGGGCTTCCCTGGAAGCTCAACAGTAAAAAATTCACTACCAGTGTGGGAGACACAGGAGATATGGGTTTGATCTCTGGGCCAGGAAGATCCCTTGGAGAAGGAAATGGCAACCCACTCTAGTATTCTTGCCTGCAGAATCCCATGGACAGAGGAGCCTGGCAGGCTACAGGCCATGAGGTTGCAAGCAGTTGGACACAACTGAGTGAGTAAACAACCAAAAGTATTCTATTGTATATTTGCACCACATCTTCTTTGAGCTTCAGTCCATGGGGTTGCAAAGTCAGACACGACTGAGGGACTAAGCCCAGCACAGCACCACCTCGTCTATATCGGTTCATCTATTGGGTGCCACTTAAGTTACCTCCATGTCTTGTCTACTGAAAATAGTGCTGCTGCGAATGCAGGGGAGCATGCACCTTTTCTCCAGATAGATGCCCACGGGTGGGATTGCTGGATCGTATGGCAAGTCTATTTCCAGTCTTTTTACAGAACCTCCGTAGTGGCTACACCAATTTACATTCTATCAGCAGTGAGGTAGGGTTTCCCTTTCTCCACACCCTCTCCAGTATTCATCGTTTGTGGACTTTTTAATGATGGCCATTTTGTCTGGTGTGAGGCGATACTTCATTATAGTTTTGATTTGTACTTCCCTGATAATTAGTAATGCTGAACATCTTTTCATGTACCTACTGCCTTTCTGTATGTCTTCTTTGGAGAAAAGTCTATTTAAATCTTCTACTCATTTTTTGACTGGGTTGTTTGGTTTTGAGTTGTATAAGCTAAAACAATGAAGGCTAATTTTTTCCTCCAGCTTTGCTACTGCTACGTCGCTTCAGTCGTGTCCAACTCTGTGGGACCCCATAGACGGCAGCCCACAAGGCTCCCCCGCCCCTGGGATTCTCCAGGCAAGAACACTGGAGTGGGTTGCCATTTCCTTCTCCAATGCATGAAAGTGAAAAGTGAAAGTCAAGTCGCTCAGTTGTGTCTGACTCTGCGATCCCATGGACTGCAGCCTATCAGGCTCCTCCATCCATGGGATTTTCCAGGCAAGAGTACTGGAGTGGGGTGCCATTGTCTTCTCCTCCTCCAGCTTTATTGAGGTATAATTGGCAAATAAAATACAAATTGATAATGTGATATACATATACATTGTAAATTGATTACTGTAATCCAGTTAACTAACACATCAGTCACCTCACTTACTTTTTTTTTATTTTGGTGAGAACACTTAAGATGTACTCTCAATAAATATCAAGTATGGGATACAATACTTTTAACAATGTCACCATGATATACACTACATTTGTGGAACTTAGTTACCTTATAACTGAATGTTTGTACCCTTTGACCAATATCACCCGTTTCCCCACCCCTCCATCCCCTGGCACTCATCATTCTACTCCGCTTCTGTAAATTTAAATTATTTTTTTAGATTCCCATATAAGTGATATCATACAGTATTTGTCTTTCTCTATCTGGCTTATTTCACTAAGCATAATGTTCTCCAGGTTCATTCATGTTGTCCCAAATGGCAACATTTCCTTACTTGTGGCTGAATAATATTCTTTTGTGTAGATATACCACTTCTTCTTTATCCAATTATCTACTGATGGCACTTGGGTTTGCTTCCCTGTCTCGGCTATGGTGAATAATGCTGCGATGAGCATGGAGCTGCAGATCTCTCTTTAAGATATTACTTTTGTTTTTTTCAGATATTTGTCTTTGATTAAAATTAAGAAATGCAATTCCTCAGTTGCACCAGCCACATTTCCAGTACTTAGAGGCCACACGTGGCTAGGCTACTGTATTGCAGAGCGCAACTCTAACGGTCTTATAATCCAGGGCCACTTGGTGCAGGAATCGTAACCAAGGTTTTACCAGGACCTGAACTCTGCTGGTCTGGACCTAACAGACGCAGAAGATATTAAGAAGAGGTGGCAAGAATACACAGAAGAACTGTACAAAAAAGAGCTTCACAACCCAGATAATCAGGATGATATGATCACTCACCTAGTGCCAGACATCCTGGAATGTGAAGTCAAGTGGGCCTTAGAAAGCATCACTATGAACAAAGCTGGTGGAGGTGATGGAATTCCAAGTGAGCTCTTTCAAATCCTAAAAGATGATGCTGTGAAAGTGCTGCACTCAATATGCCAGCAAATTTGGAAAACTCAGCAGTGGTCACAGGACTATGAAAGGTCAGTTTTCATTCCAATCCCAAAGAAAGGCAATGCCAAAGAATGTTCAAACTACCACACAATTGCACTCATCTCACGGGCTAGTAAAGTAATGCTCAAAATTCTCCAAGCCAGGCTTCAGCAATATGTGAACCGTGAACTTCCTGATGTTCAAGCTGGTTTAGAAAAGGCAGAGGAACCAGAAATCAAATTGCCCACATCTGTTGGATCATCGAAAAAGCAAGAGAGTTCCAGAAAAACATCTATTTCTGCTTTATTGACTATGCCAAAGCCTTTGACCGTGTGGATCACAATAAACTGTGGAAAATTCTTCAAGAGATGGGAATACCAGACCACCTGACCTGCCTCTTGAGAAATCTGTATGCAGGTCAGGAAGTAAGAATTAGAACTGGACATGGAAAAACAGACTGGTACCAAATAGGAAAAGGAGTATGTCAAGGCTGTATGTTGTCACCCTGCTTATTTAACTTGTATGCAGAGTACATCATGAGAAACGCTGGGCTGGAAGAAACACAAGCTGGAATCAAGATTTCTGGGAGAAATATCAATAACCTCAGATATGCAGATGACACCACCCTTACGGCAGAAAGTGAAATGGAACTAAAAAAGCCTCTTGATGGAAGTGAAAGAGGAGGGTGAAAAAGTTGGCTTAAAGCTCAACATTCAGAAAACTAAGATCATGGCATCCGGTCCCACCACTTCATGGCAAATAGATGGGGAAACAGTGTCAGACTTTATTTGGGGGGGCTCCAAAATCACTGCAGATGGTGACTACAGCCATGAAATTAAAAGATGGGACCAACCTAGATAGCATATTCAAAAGCAGACAAAGGTCCGTTTAGTCAAGGTTTTTCTTGTGGTCATGTATGGATATGAGAGTTGGACTGTGAAGAAGGCTGAGCACCGAAGAATTGATGCTTTTGAACTGTGGTGTTGGAGAAGACTCTTGAGAGTCCCCGGGACTGCAAGGAGATTCAACCATTCCATTTTAAAGGAGATCAGTCCTGGGTGTTCATTGGAAGGACTGATGTTAAAGCTGAAACTCCAGTACTTTGGCCACCTCATGGGAAGAGTTGACTCATTGGAAAAGACTCTGATGGTGGGAGGGATTGAGGGCAGGAGGGGAAGGGGACGACAGAGGATCAGATGGCTGGATGGCATCACTGACTCGATGGGTGTGAGTCTGAGTGAACTCCAGGAGTCGGTGATGGACAGGGAGGCCTGGCGTGCTGTGATTCATGGCGTCGCAAAGAGTCAGACACGACTGAGCACCTGAACTGAACTGAACTGAACTCTGCCAACACTGAGGGTTCTGCAAAGTGGCCCAGTCCATTGTCAGTTCAGGTGAACAGAAAGTTCTTCCTTACGTTGGGCTGAAAACTTCTGCCCTCTCATTTGCGTCTGCAGATCCCAGCTTTATTTTCCACAGTCTGTCCCCTCCCTGGGAGTGGAAGTATGATCGGTGGAACCCACACAGCCTCCAGAGACCCAAGAAGCCCAGCTCGGGTCACCTGGGGTCCTCTCCCTACGGCTCACGTCTGCTTGCCTTTGACCATTTAAGAGGAGTCAGGTTTTCTGACAAAGCCCTTTCTCACTCCTGTCCCCTTGATTAGCACAGAGAGTAGAGAGGACAAGAAGAACGGTTAATAACTGTCTTTCCCTCAGGCAAAGCACCTGTGCTTTCTCTTGGCTCATGCCAAACAAGGCACCTGCAGAACAGTGACCCTAAATGCCACTTAAAAAAAAATACCTCCCATAAACCTGAATATACTTAGTGCCTGGCACTGAGAGATTTTTCAGAGGAAGCCCTTTTGAAGAAAAGATAAGCAAAGTGGGGTGAAAGAGTTAACTTTAACAGGCACATCAATAATAGTTTCGCATAACTGAGGTCACCTGGTCCATGCTGTCACCACGGATGCCTTGCCCCACCTCCTATCCACACTCTCACCCCTTTCTCACACACCCTACGTCTGTAACTCATTTAAAGAGCACAGCCTGTGTCCTAGATTTTCCTCTGAATTTATGTAATCCAGTACAGCTCCCTAAATAAATACACACAGAATTTGGGCGGCTGGTCAAGGTTGGTTTTACAATACTGAGATCTCATATACGCTTTCCTGCACCTGGCTTTTCTCATATTACTCTCAACTGCACGGAGAAGCCAGGCCTCCTCGGTCTCGCTGAGCCAAGAGCTGGCTCCCAGACCTGTGAGCTGGCGCGAGACAAAGGGCAAGTTTCTGGCAGCCTCTTGCACACACTTGCGGGCTCCGGGCTCTGCTCCGTCTTCGTTGCAGAAGTCCACGGCCCACCTGGAAAAGCAGGCTTGAAGCCACAAAGACTCCCAGGCCTCTAGGCAGCTAGAAGCGACTCTGCAAGCACCATCAGCCCGCTGCCTGGGTGCGCCGCGAAGGAAGCAGAGTCCTCCGCCCCGTGCCCCGCACACCCAAGCTTTCACCTCCAGTGCCCACGCCTTCCTTTCTCAGAGTTGCCATCACACACACCCCTTCTCTCCACCCCCAAGGCTGGAGTTGCAGCCAGGA
This sequence comes from Madoqua kirkii, assembly GCA_006408675.1. NCBI lineage: Eukaryota > Metazoa > Chordata > Mammalia > Artiodactyla > Bovidae > Madoqua > Madoqua kirkii. Next base: position 40,406 of record SJYC01087073.1, on the reverse strand, counting down.
AATTGAACCTCGAGCCAATAATTGGAAGCCTGACAGGTCTGCAGGTGTGAATGGAGTTCTTATTTGAGGAAACAGTTTTGCAGCAGATCCAGGCAGGAGCGTATTTATCTCGGGAAGCCTTCAATCGCCACCCATTACTTTGCTCACTTCCCTCTCTCCCATCCGGCCCTCCTCCCCACACCCAGGCAGTAGTGACGCCCCCACCCCCACCCTCGACAAAGACCCAGAGGTCTCTTAGAACCACTTGTCCTTGGGGAGAGAATGGAGCTACACTCCCCAAAATGTTTCATGCGTCAGTGCCCAAGCACCACCGGAAATCAGGAGGAAGGAAATATTTCCTTCATCCATTTTTAATTCCTGCAAATCGTAATGACATTCTTTGGAAAATTAATACTTAACCACCTTCCCTTAGATTTTTCAGACCCGAGGAGGACGGAGATGTAAAGCTTTCAGTTAATAGCTTAGTTTATTCTGGTGTCATTTCTTTTATTTCCTTTCGGCTGGGTATTTATGGTTTAAATATTTTGCACCCTGGTGCTTGGCCTGCTTTCCTCGGGAGGATAATTAAGAAAAAGAATTTAGATGTTAAGGCATTTCCTTTTTTTTTTTTTTTTTCCCATTGGGCTGGAGGCAGCCGAAGTGTTTAGGGGAGAGAGGGGGAAATATGAGAGAAAAAAGCAAACAGTTCTGTAGTCATTACCAAAACCCCAGAATGAAATATATTATTTCCCTAAAGTGCATTAAGGTGTTATTCTTGGCATTTGGGATGGCGCAACCTATTATTTTAATACTCAGTGAGTTCTGTTAGGCAAACAGCTAAATGACAGGACTCCTGTGTGTGGACAGATTTCCATAGAACTCATCTGTGACCAAATGGTCCTATAATTGAAATGGGATCAAGATTCTCCAAAGTGTGTGCGCCCAACAGCTGACCCGGTCTTGTTTCAAATCCAAGGGCCTATAAGACAAATGGGATCTTAATGGAAGCCAAAATAAAAACGGAAAAAGTGCCACTCTGGTTACATAAAGAAGGTGGTGTTTCATTAAACAGGGGCTATGAATCGCAGCCTTCAAAATAAAATTGAGGGGTGAAAAAAACAATGAAAGTTTCTCCATGAGTGACTCTTTCTACCCTTGATGACGATGATAATGAAACTGACAAATATACCTCGGAGGCTGGCTGCAAGAACCAAATCGATTTATTTAATAATTTAGGAATCACTTCCAGCCATCTTTCCCATTAAAATCGAGGGGCCATTGTATTCTCTATTTCCTTGGCTCCTTTCTCTTCCCTTAGTTATGCCTCACTGGCTTTAATAAATAAGTAATACAGAGGGGAAACCACTTATCTGGAGTGCCTCTACTTTGCCTTCACCCTGCGGGGTTCTCTGAGTCCTTGCCTCCTGGAAATAAATGGAGTCTGAATAATCTTTTTCTCCCAGAAAGGCTGGGGCAGCAGGGCTGGACCCCTCAGAGTGGTGTCGGCAGCCCCAGAGTCCAGAGCACTGCTCTATCCCCAAGAAGAACCGGGAAGTAAATACCAGGTTAAGACAAGCTTCGAGGCAAGAGCTCATTCTGAATGCAGAGTGTGTGTGCCCAGGCGACGTCTCCCCAGTAAATGCAGGAAGCCACGGCCACTGGTAGGGGAATTCCAAGGGCATCAAAGTAAACTGTGATCATTTGTAGTTTATTGCTCAAAAGCAAGGGCTGCTGAACCCAACTGCAGTTATGTTTCCTCCTGATGCTTAGAAGAAAATGGGAAAGAGATTGCTATTATACAGGAGGTCTCAGAAAGCAGCCTTTCTGACGGGCAGGACTGTGGCTCCCCTCCACTATGTACTTCCTCCACTCTCCCTCTATGACAGGCATGCCTCCCCCCCACCTCCCACTGATGCCTCCGGGGGGGCCCTGGAAGCCCAAAAAGCCACCACGAACCTGGAGTGGCAGAGACCTGGCTCCCCGCGCATGGCACAGGAAACCACAGCTGGCCATCGATGGCTCTGGTGCCATCCTCCTCACCCCCACCGTCAGCCTCCCGAGAAAACCTAAGGCCATTGGCAAGGCCAACCTCCATTTCTCAGCCCCCATGGGTTACCTCCCCAGGTCTCTCTACACTAGCCACTTCTACTATTTTCAGGTCTGTCTCCGACCTTTTGCAGAGTTCCTCCCTACTGGAAAGCCTGGCCCCTACAGCTTCCCTACCCCTGTCTCTAGCACCACTAATTTGCTTTTTCCCTATGAGACTTAGTTTAGGTATGAGCCACACCCCTGCCCCACAACACAGAGGACGAGCCCCTGATCACCTGATGATGTAATTGTCTGCTTACGCGCCTTCTTGGTCTTGGATCGAATCCTTAGCAAATCCCCTATACACACAGCAGGTGCTTAATCAATGCATGTAAACTACACATTGAGGGAAGCCGAGGTGGCTCACTGCCGGGGGTCTGGGGTGCTTCCGGATTTTTTAGTTGGGGGAAGGGAAGGGGTGGGGAGCTGAGGTGCTTTGGAAACTAGCATCCCAGGTCTTTACCCAGCAGCTGTCATGAAGGTACTTTATCCCTGCCAGAAAAACATGGGCACCCAGCCACACAGCAGCTTCTCTCCTTCCACAAATTAATGATGATTCTGGTGTTAATTCCATAATAATTCATGAAGTCAAACATAAGGTATCTTGAAGCCCCTGCCAGCCATGCTGAGCTGCTTCACTCATGGGAGAAATCTAAACACCAACCTCTTTGCAGGTTTGCAGGAAGTTCTGGCTAGTCTGTCCTTGGAATTTTACAGGCAAGAATCCTGGAGTGGGTTGCCATTTCCTTTTCCAGGGGATCTTCCCAACCCAGGGGTCAAACCTATGTCTCCTACATGGTAGGCAGATTCTTTACCCCACTGAGCCATCAGAGAAGCCTGCTATAGCTACGCACATGTTCAGTTTAACTAAATGCCGTTTATTACATAAATGGTCATTGAGCACTTCATCTGTGCTGGGCACGGTGCTGAGTAAAAGTGAATAAAGGACTCGGTATCTGGTAAAGAATCTGCCTGCAATGCAGGAGACGGGAGTTCGATCCCTGAGTAGGGAAGATCCCCTGGAGAAGGAAATGGCAACCTGCTCCAGTATTCTTGCCTGGAGATTTCCGTGGACAGAGGAGCTTGGCAGGTTACAGTCGATGGGGTCCCAAAGAGTTGGACACGACTGAAAGGATAACACTTTCACTTTATGTCTCAGTGTGGAGAATTCAGTGAGAGGCAAAGTGGCAGATGAAGAGTCACTTATTAGAATAAGATGCTTGTGTGGCTTACAAGAGGGCAGGCAGGAGATGCCACACCCAAGAACTTAGCAGGCTACAATTTTTTAATCAAAGGATAAGTGGGGAGGAGGAGAAGACTGTCTGTCTTTCTTGAGTGCGTGTGTGCTAAATCGCTTCAGTTCTGTCCAACTCTGTGCAACCCTGAAGACTGCAGCCTGCCAGACTCCTCTGTCCGTGACATTCTCCAGGGAAGAATACTGGAGTGGGTTGCTTGCCCTCATCCGGGGATCTTCCCCACCCAGGAAGTGAACCTGCATCTCGTCTGTCTCCTGCATTGGCACGTGGCTTCTTGACCACCAGCCACACCTGGGAAGCCACTTTCTTGAGTAAACATCATGTTTTCATCATCCGTTCCTCCTCCAGACTGGTCAGGGAAGTTTTCTTGTCCCTATACAGTCAAGCTAGGTCTAAAATGTGATGTCTTTAATGTGTTCAGAGAGCCTGTCCTAGGGATCACTAACTTCCTGACCTCCCTGGGCAGAGTGTGGGTCTCACACCACCATTGTTTTACTGCTTGAGGCATGCCTGTGTTTCTGTGCATGGTTTTGTTGCTAAGCAAGCCTGCTTGGTTTTGCAGTTAAGCAAGCCTGCTTTCTCGAGTAATTATTAACTTACAGGGGTCTCCTATATGTTTTCTACGTGTAAGCCCGTCATGCAATTAACTAATCACCTACTTTGTCCCTTTGCTCTGTCCCTATCGCTTGCAAGCAGAGGGCGCGGTGGTTTGGTACAGGCACTAATCCACAGAGCCAGCCCTGGGAAAGGGGATGTCCTCCACAACCCCAAACACGCGACTGAAACTCAGTCTGCAGGAGCGACGGTGCTGGCTTCCCAGAGGCTGGCTTCTAAGCCTTAGTAAGGGTAGAAGATGCTCCTGGCTGCACTACAGACTCAGAAGTGAACTTGCTGGTGGCTGGATACCCCGAGTGTGGGTACACATGAAACGACATCATTGCACCTCCCATCCCCACCCCTAGGATGCGCTTCACGTGTAAGAGAGAGAATGCAGGAGACCACTTTCCCGGGCCCCTGGCCTGGCCTGAGGTCCCTGGAAGAAACTGAGGGGAATCAGAGCATGAGGATCAGGCGGCCCGGGGACCTGCCCCCGGCCCTCACTCAGAGCAAGTCGCCTCACATTTCTGAACACCAGTTCCCCAGCTGGGAATTGCAGGGAGTGAACTCACTGGTCTCGAGGGCCCCTTCCAGATAGAATATTCTGTATCTCTGTGCAGTAGCAGCGGGAGGAAGAAAATAAAAGTCTGCATAGCCAGAGTAAAGTAATAAGAATTTTAAAACAAGCTATATACCTGCTGACTTTTTAATATACTATTTCTGGCCCGGAAAAAAAAATAACTGTATTATGCAAAATAAAACGCTCTTGAAAACTCCCATAACCTCTCTGTGTGCGTTTCATTTTGCAGGTGTGGTGTATTTCATGCCGTGAAGGCTCTGTGTAATAGGGGCTCTGAAACCCAGTCACTGATAATCCTCTATTTAGACCACCGGGTACCGGGAGCAGACATTTCCTGTCCATCGTGGCTGGTTTTATGGCTCAGAACATTTGCATAAAGTCAAACATTTATCCCCGGGGAGGGGGGACCATTTGCTCCTGCTTTTCCTTACCTGAAGTTGGGAGTCCTCAAACCTCCCTTTTAGGATTCACGTCCCTGACTGATGACTGAGGCCATCCACTCAGCAACAAGCCCAAGGGACCTGGGCTGATCCCACCAGCTGCCGGGACCCAAGGCCTTCTCTTCTGGAAGCTCCCTGAAGGAATCTGGCAGCTTCCAACATCATGCCCCTTACTGGGAGCGCTTGTTCAGCATGGTGGCTGGACACCTCTCTCCCAGTTTCTGATTCCAAGGGTCTGGGTGGCCTAGACCCACCGTGGCAACTGCAGCCCAAACAGATTCACAGCGATGTTGATGGTGCTGGTCCTAGAACCACACTTTGAGAACCACTCGACTTGAGAGCATGTAGTAACAAGTTCCTGGTAGACACTTAAGAAGAAGAGGCTCTGAAAGATGGCCAACCTCTGCATAATGAGTGAAGGACAAGGCAGAGTTTCTGAAGCTGAGCCTCCCCTTAAGAAGGAATCAGCACCTGCCAACTAGGTGTCCACCCCACCTCCAGAGATGGGTGTTTTACTGGTGGCCATTCTGGGTATGGGGGCTGGGGGTCAGAGGAGGGGGACAGAGACAATGACTCGCTGCTCAGGCAAAGTCTGCAGTCTGCTCTGGGAAGGGGTCTTCCTCTGAGTCTCAAGTAGAAAATCTTCTCCCCGACATCTCACTGTTCCCTAAATCCTTGGGCCAGCAGCATCAGGATCACCTGGGAGCTCATTAGAAAGGTAGAATCTTCGTACCCTGCTCCAGGCTGCTGAGCCAGAATCTGCATTTTTAGCAAGACTCCCAGCAATTTGCAGACACACAGAGGCACTTCCCTTAAGGGAGGAGGGATGTGGAGAAACAGCTCCAGCACCAAGGAGAGGAGCTCCTCAAGGCTGAATCTTCCTTTCAGGAGGACTTGAGCCTGAGTTGGAATCTAACTTGGAGAGAGTTGGGAGGGGGGACCTACACATACAGCAACACCCAGGCGTGTCCAAGGGTCCAGAACAATGGCAGCCCAGCTGGGTCCAGGCCTGAAAGTGTTAGTCACTCAGTCGTGTCCGACTCTTTGTGAGCCCATGGACTGTAACCTGCCAGGTTCCTCTGTCCATGGGATTCTCCAAGAAAGAATGCTGGAGTGGGTAGCCATGCAATCAATGCATGAATCAGGCTGGTGTATGACAAGAGAGAGCTTCCCAGGCAGCTCAGACGGTAAAGCTTCTTCCTGCAACGCAGAGGTTGATCCCTGAGTCAGGAAGATCCTCTGGAGAAGGAAACGGCCACCCACTCCAGTATCCTTGCCTGGAAAATCCCATGGACAAGAGAGTGATGACACCTCTGACCTACTGGAGGGCATCCTTTTTAAAGCCTTTCAGCTTTGAAACTTTCCCTGTGCTCACCAAACAGAAGTCTTAGCAAGCCGGGCTCCACAGGCAGAGCTCCCAGGTTTTGCTCCCTGCCCTAAAGTAATAACCACATTGGTCAAAATGCATTGGCCACTTACAACATCCCAGGACTGTCATCGTGATTCCCATTTTATACTTAACTGAGGCCAAGGCCAACCTAGTCACCCATCCTCTGATTATACAACCTATAGAGGACAGAGCCCGGCTGTGAAGGCAGGCAGCAGAGCCAGAGAGGCACACACCGCCTCCTCTAGAGGCAGCCGTGCCTGCGGGTGCAAACGGCATCTCTCTCGGAGGCGGGCAGAAGCAGACTCTCCCAGAAGAAACCAGAGCTTGCTAGGTGGTCTTAAGACAAACATACACTTTATCACCCAAACAGAATGTGTTGAGAATAGAAAGTGGAGCTAGCAGTGACTATGCCTCTTTGAATCAGCATTCTCCCCAGCCAACCAGGTGTCTTAGAGGGCTCCGTGCAGGGCTTTCTGATGGGATTAAGGGTTTAGGATGGCCTGTGCCAGTCTGAGGACAGACAGACGCTCAGACGCTAAACGGGAAGGAAATAGGAGTGAAAGGGCAGATGAGTGGACCACGTGCGCGTGTGTGCCCAGTCGTGTCAGACACTTTGCAGCCCCATGGACTGCAACCCACCAGGCCCCTCTGTCCGTGGAATTTTCCAGGCAAGAACATTGGAGGGGGTTGCCATTCCCTTTTCTGAGGGATCTACCCGACCCAGGGAACCAACCTGCTTCGCCTGCATTGGCAGGCGGATACTTTATCCACTGCGCCACCGGGAAGGTGAGTAAACCCTTAGAACTGAGTCATCTAGTTGGTTGCAGGGCAGGAAGTGTCCTACCTTTCTGCCCGTTTGTCTTTCATTATCCACAAGCTGCAGTAAAAGCGTGTTAAACGTAGCCCTCCACACTTCTTACCACCGCCTCCCCCCAACGTAGTTAAACAGATCCAGCCAAGAGGGAAGAGGGAGTATGAAGCAAGGTCCAGCCTTGCCTTTCAATGCACACAGAGCTCGCTCTCATTGCTATCATCCTTGGGGGGCCGGGGGGTGGGGGGGTCACATCTTACACGGGGACACTTAACCTAAAATCAAAACTCCCTCTTAGAGTCTCTACAGCAAGGCCCCCATCCAGGACTCCAAGGCAGTAAACACTTTGATCATCTTCAAAGTGCCCTCACATCCCTATTTCGTTTTTGTCCTCCCAACAACACAGGAAATAGGTGGGTTACATTATCCCTGTTTTATACACGGGGCTCAGACTTGAGCAGGTGGGGCTAGTGGTAAATACCTGCCTCCAGCGCAGGAGACGGAAGAGATGTTGGTTCGATTCCTGGTTGGGAAAGAGCCCCTGTAGGAGGGCTTGGCAACCCACTCCAGTATTCATGCCTGGAGAATCTCACGGACAGAGGAGCCTGGTGGGCTACGGCCCCTGGGGTCGCAAAGAGTCGGACACGACTGAAGCGACTCAGCACACACGCAGGCAAGACCAGTGGAAGCAGCCAATTCTGAAGCGGAGGTCATCACACCTGATGAAAAGCAGAATCGACTGGGCTGAGTCTGTTAACTGGAAATCATCGCCGTGTCATTCCTTCAGGAGCTCCCGGGGTGACCCCTGGGTGGTTCCTCTTGAGTAAATAAAAGGAGTGAGGTGACGTCTTTGTGTTGTGCGGAGCTGGCCTCAGACAACGGGTCCACGCACGGACGCGGCCCTGGGTCACGCCTGGCCCCGCCTCACCTTTCTTCCCCTTCGGCTGCCAGCAGATGTCTGCCCCACAGCAGCCCAGCTCTCCAGATGGTTCGGAGCATCTGATCGCCACTGTTAGGACGGGTGGCGCATTCCAAACGCACAGAATCAGCCAGGGGAGAGGCTGTCTCCTCTCCAAGGAGCCACCTACTGCCTGTGTTTAATACAGATGAGCATCCCGTGACAGCGCTTCTGCCATCTGTGTCTGGGGGAAGGCCAGCCACTGCCAGCTTCCCGAACCTATGGAGGCCATCAGGAAGGGTGCCCTTGCCCTTGGCCCAACCCTGATGAAAAGCCACGAGTTTCAAAAACTGAAAGGCCAAGTACTGGCAAATACGTGGCACATTAGGACCTCAGATTCTGCCCAGGCACCTTCAAACGGGAGCAATCTCTTTGGACATTTGTACGACATTATCTAACAGAGTTGGAGATATCCATTTCCTGGGAGTCGGCAACTTCGCCCTGAGGTATGCACCCTATATAAATGCGCAGCTGGGCGTGCCAGGATACACAGACGAGAATGTTGACAGTAATGTTGCTCCTAATTACCACAAACTCGAAACAACCCAAATGTACAATGAATAAATGAGTTGCGGCCGCAGCAATCAATACCACTGCTGTCATTATACAGCAGTGAAAATAAGTAAATATAATCTTGAGCAAAAAAATATGAAAGACGAAATACATATGGTATGATTCTATTGACACAACATCCAAAATCATCCGAATATTAAAAAAAAAAAATCCAACGCTACATTGTAGTGTTTAGAGAAGTGTTTGGGTGTGGTAAATAGTAATGTAAAGCAAGATTATCATCAAAATTCAGTACAGTGTGGATAACCGTGAAGGTTGGAAGGAATTGTGAGGGGATGGAGGCTGGAGGGGTGATATCTTGAGGTGCAGGTCGTATTCTGCTTCTACACCTGAGGGACGCGACCAGACAGGTGCTTGCTTCTGTATATGCATGCCTCCTGCATTTTCCTGGAGACAGGTCTTCATGTACCTGTGTGCCTGCTAAGTCACTTGAGTCGTATGTGACTCTGCAACCCTGTGGCTCGTAGCCAACCCAGTTCCTCTGTCTCCAGGCAAGAACACTAGACTGGGTTGCCATGCTCTCCTCCAGGGCATCCTCTAGACCCAGGGATGTATACTTCATCGGTTTAGTTCCGTTCAATTCAGTAGCTCAGTCGTGTCCGACTCTTTGCCACCCCATGAATCGCAGTACACCAGGCCTCCCTGTCCATCACCAACTCCAGGAGTTCACTCAGACTCACATTCATCGAGTCAGTGATGCCATCTAGCCATCTCGTCCTCGTCAGTGATGCTATCCAGCCGTCTCATCCTCGGTCGTCCCCTTCTCCTCCTGCCCCCAATCCCTCCCAGCATCAGAGTCTTTTCCAATGAGTCAACTCTTCGCATGAGGTGGCCAAAGTACTGGAGTTTCAGCTTTAGCATCATTCCTTCCAAAGAAATCCCACATGCACAAAAGAAAATGCTGTTTTTATATATATATATCTCCCAGGCCTGATGATCATTGCCCTCTGCTGGAGCCTTTGGGAAGTTCAGGTGCCCATGGGGCGTTATTGCTGGGTGGAAGGAGGGGAGAGTACATCATGAGAAATACCGGGCTGGGTGAAGCACAAGCTGGAATCAAGATTGCTGGGAGAAATATCAAAAACCTCAGACATGCAGATGACACCACCCTTATGGCAGAAAGCAAAGAACTAAAGAGTCCCTTGATGAAAGTGAAAGAGGAGAGTGAAAAAGTTGGCTTAAAGCTCAACATTCAGAAAACTAAGATCATGGCATCTAGTCCCATCACTTCATGGCAAATAGATGAGGAAACAGTGGAAACAGTGACAGACATCATTTTCTTTCATTACAGATGGTGATTGCAGCCATGAAATTAAAAGACACTTGCTCCTTGGAAGAAAAGCTATGACCAATCTAATGTGGTTAGTCACTCAGTCATATCCGACTGTTGCTGCCTCGTAGACCATAGCCTGCCAGGCTCCTCTGTCAATGGGATTCTCCCAACCTAGATATCATATTAAAAAGCAGAGACATTACTTTGCTAACAAAGGTCTGTCTAGTCAAAGCTATGGTTTTTCCAGTAGCCATGTATGGATGTGAGAGTTGGACTGTGAAGAAGGCTGAGCACCGAAGAACTGATGCTTTTGAACTATGGTGTTGGAGAAGACTCTTGAGAGTCCCCTGGACTGCAAGGAGATCCAACCAGTCCATCCTAAAGAAAATCAGTCCTGAATATTCATTGGAAGGACTGATGCTGAAGCTGAAACTCCAATACTTTGGCCACCTGATGCAAAAGACCCTGATGCTGGGAAAGATTGAAGGTGGGAGGAGAAGGGGACGACAGAGGATGAGATGGTTAGATGGCATCACCGACTCGATGAACATGAGTTTGAGTGAACTCTGGGAGCTGGTGATGGACAGGGAGGCCTGGCGTTGTACAGTCCATGGGGTCGCAAGGAGCAGGACACTACTGAGCACCTGAACTGAATTGAAGAGGGGAGAGGTGCCTCCCAGGGGGCACTAGTGATAAAGAATCCATCCGCCAAAGCAGGAGACACAAGAGATGCAGGTTCCACCCCTGAGGAGGCTAGATCCCTTGGAGTAGGAAATGGCACCCGACTCCAACATTCTTGCCTGGAAAAATTCCACGGGCAGAGTAGCCTGGCAGGCTACAGTGCAAAATGCCACAGAGTGGGCCACAGCTGAGCACAGGCATACACAGGAGAGGAAAGGCATGGAAGGGACCCAAGAGACGATGCCACAGAAAAGTTGTACCCACCTCCTTTGGGTTTTTTTTTTTAAGTTCTTACTCATGAGTTGTTAACCATTTTATTGACAAATCAGTTTATCCCCTTGACCTCTGTGGAGGTGACAGATGACACCAAAGAAACCCTCCTAAATGCAGAGAAGTGTGTTTGCTCACCCTCGGCCCATTCTACCAGGTTCCCAGGGCTCAGAAGGCCAGAGAGGGGAAGAAAAGGAGGGTTCTGTCAGCCCTGGGCAGTCTGTGAGGATGGCTATAAATATGGCCTTTCCTTTACAACAAACAGCAGCCCCAGAACCCAGCCTCTCCCTCCGCTCTGGGAGCCCACAGGCGCACACAGATATCAAAGCCTGGGAACTCTGAGCTGCTAAATGTAACACATGGGGCAGGAGCCAGGGCTGTGCAGGAGAAATAAGCACAGACAGCGTGGGTCTGTCTGACAACTGGGCATGGAATTATACAAGAGTAAGGACAGGAGCCAACGTGCTACAACTCTCAGCTCCCAGACTGAGTCAAAAGTCCCATCCGGTCCCTTCATCCTAGGAGAGAAAGTTCAGATCCTTCTGAAAAGGAAAAACCAGAGCAGACATTTCCAGGGGCTTAAGACCTGCATGGGAGGAGCGAGAAGTGAGAAAGTGACAGTGAGATGCAGTTCTATCCTTTAATATTTTGCGGAATAAATGGGACTATTGCGTAAATGGGGAGGAGCGCATGGCAACCCACTCCAGTACTCTCGCCTGGGAAATCCCGTGGACAGAGAAGCCTGGCGGGCTACAGTCCATGGGGTCACATAGAGTCAGACTCGACTGAAGCGACTTAGCTTTGCAGGCATGCTCGTATTGCATAAATGGGACTTTCACTATTCAGGTTAAAGTATGGCTCTCCTGTGTCTAATGTTAGTGACAATCCAATTGATTGAAACAGAAACTTGGAAGAGTCCTTGGATCTGTGCTTTTTAAATGATGTTTTGGCTCTCTGAGCTTGTTTAAATTTGAAGATGTTTAGATTTCTCATCATCAAACAAAGGCCTCCCCACAGTTCCTGAAGGATCGTATCAAGGACTTCTGAAGCCATTTCTAATTCATAGCCTTGAAACTGTTGCCCCCAACTATGACGACATCCCAAGCCCAAGGTTTCAGGAAGTTATTCTGATTCAAAATTGGCTACAAGAAATAGGATAAGTACAACTCTCTGATTACTCACTAAGTATTCATTAAGTGCTGATAAGACGCCAGGTTTGGAGCTGGACACCGTAGCACGGAGCTTCCCGTCTGGTGGGGAAAGAGGGGGACACAGTGCGTATGACTTGGGGTGGTGATCTCTCTGATACAGGACGTGCAGGGCACTGTGGGAGTGCAGAAGGGGCTTCTACCAGGCTTAGAGGGCAGGGAAGGCGGCCCAGAGGGGTTGACGCACATGCGGAGATGCAGAAGAGCAGAAGCTGGCCCCGCCAACGGCAGAGGCGAGTGGAACTCTACCAGATGGACCAGCGCGTGCAAAGGCCCGCAGGTGGCAAAGGACGGTGCCAGGAACCGAGAAGGAGTGAGAAATGAGGCCCTAGAGGCAGGAGGCCCCAGGTCACAAAGGGCTTCAAAGACCACCTCTGGGAGCTGACTGTCATTCTAGGCACATGGGAGACGTCTGTAGTGTCGTGAGCAGATTATATTAGAAAGATTACCTCGGCCACTCTGTGAGCCTGGAGTAGAGGAAAATAAAAAGAGTTTGGAGGCCATCTGAACATCCTGCTCCCAACCCAGGGCTTGAACCATTGTAGATAGACACTTTACCATCTGAGCCACCAGGGATATCTTTACAAGAAGAGGGTGAGCCAAGCCAGAAAGTGAGGTGGTGTGGAGATTCGTGCTGGGGCTGGAGAGAGAACTGATGGTTCCTGGAAGATAGAAAGGGAAGGAGCTGTGCCTGTTACGTAACTTCACTTCCCTGATGAAAGGAAATGCTCCAAGACACAGAGCATTTGTTTCTAATATGAGCGATCAATCATTTCCTTTTAAGTGAGATCGTGCCCCTACTGTTATGTTAGGCAAGGACCAATGCTAGGGATTCAGTGATGTCAATAAGATGCTCAGCAAGCCTGCCCACCGGCTACCATGCCAGCCTACAGGCAAGATCTCCAAGATCGGAGGGATCTGGGTTCAAATTCTGGCTCCACTCACTCTCTGTGTGGCCAGGGACAGGTCATGTAATCTCGCTAAACTCATTCTCCTAATTATAAAGTGCCTTCTAATTATAATTAGTGCCTTCCTAATTATAAAGTCTTCTAGGTTTGTTGGGAAAATTAAGTTGAATAACATATGTAAAGAGTCTAGCACGGTACCAGGCACAAAAGAGCTGTTCCATAAACGGCGACTATAACTATACCTGAGCTTCCCTGGTGGCTCAGAGGGTTAAAAAAAGTCTGCCTGCAATGTGGAAGATCTGCGTTCGACCCCTGGATTGGGAAGATCCTTTTAGAAAGGAATGGCAACCCACTCCAGTATTCTTGCGGAGAATTCCATGGACAGAGGAACCTGGTGGGCTACAGTCCATGGGGTCACAGAGTCGGACAGTAACGGGGGTTGAGGGTGAACTCTTTGCACTGCTTCCATAGTTCAGTTCCAGCAGTCTTGTTTTAGAACAGCTGTCGAAACCTGTGCAATCGTTTGAAGTTGTTTCCGGCATTTTTTCCTGTGGTTGCTGTGTAAGGTAAAAGTCACTATTTGGGGTCCCAAGTGCCCCGCTGACAACATAGCACAGTTCAAAAGAACATTGGTCAGACACTTATAAGCAAGGGACGCAGGGAGATGCCACTAGCATTGTGTGGCCACCCGAAGATGGCGATGATGATGACATCTTGGAAATACAGATAACTCCTTCCTCTCAGATCCCATACCCAAGAAGATACACAAACGGGTCTGATGGCTTTGCTGAGTCTGCAGAAGTGTATCCGCCGACAATGAGAAGACCAAGATCACAGCAAATTTCGCAAAACACTCCACACACGGAGCTCAAAACATTCTCTAGTGCCACCCTGCTGAGAGCTGGTCCAAATGCTGTCGTCCAGGCAGCCGAGCGTCCAGGGATGGACTATGGACAAGGAAACAGGAAAACAGATCAAGAAAAGGGGCATAACCTTTGGGAGACTGAGAAGCAAAATGCGGCCAGAGTTGCATTTAGCACCACACTAAACCAACACTTTATAGGCCAGGAGTTGTATCTGATCTTCTTCTTGGCTTCCCTCTCCACTTCTTTAATTTTTTTTTTTTTGACTTTGCCAACAACAGGTCAAAACAGAATCATTCTCAAATGCTCCAACACTGAAGCAAATCAATCTTCAACTCAGCCCCATGGGGTTGAAACTGTATGGAGGATGGATATAATAACAGCAATGCAGTAGAAAAATATTTTGAGATTGTAACCAAGGCTGTCATGCTCTGCAAAACCTTATACCCCCCTCTGTCTCCCCAGGTAGGCTTTCGACGTTCAACACTTAGTGCCTCGGGAAAGAGATGGCACAGCAGAAAATGCTGAGAAAAAGAAAAAGTCAATTCTTGATTTTGGGAGTTGCAAACATGAAACTCACAGCTGAGTTTAAGGCAAAAAAAAAAAAAATCTGCATTCCTAAAGCTCTTGTTGTTTCCCGTTTATCCGCTCAGTCATGTCCGAGTCTTTTGTGACCCCAGGGACTGTAGCCCTTCAGGCTCCTCTGTCCATGGGATTTCCCAGGCAAGAATACTGGAGTGGGTTAACATTTCTTTCTCCAGGGGAATCTTCCAGACCCAGGGGTCGGATCCACCTCTCCTGCATTGCAGGCAGATTCTCTACAGCTGAGCCACTGGGGAAGCCCCAGGGGAAAGCTACTGTCCTACCGGACTCCTACAGAAAATGTGTGCAAAAAGGAAGTGAAGATCATCAGACACTGGGCTGTGTTCCCACCTCATCTCCAGGCCAGTGCTGGTGCAAAGGATACGACAAAGGCCCCATGGAGCTTCTATCTTAAGACCCTTCTGGGGAGGCTCACATGGGGTGAGGCACTGTGGGGCTGGTAGGCACCCAGACCTGAGAGAGCGTGTCCTTGCTCCAGTGTGATGTGGGCCAGATCCACTGTGTGTCTGAGAAGAGCACAGACATAACCAAGAAAAAGGTAGATCTGGAGAGACCTTGCTGGTGAGAGGAGAAAGGAAAGCCTCTACCTTTGCTGACAAAAGCCCAGAGGGCTGTGGACTGGAAAATGGGAGAAAGGAAGTAGGCAAGAGACAGCCACCTGGGGAGACTTGGGAGGGAGGAGATATACGCACACTTAACAGCCGATTCACATCATTGCACAGCAGAAACCAACAGAACATTGTAAAGCAATTATCCTCCAATTAAAAATAAATAATTAAAAAAAATAGCCACCTGTAACCAGATCTCCTCCCTAGAGAGGTAAGAAAGCTAAGGTTCTGAATTGATTGAGGTAAATTCCCACTATCTGACAATATGAATGAAGGCTAAAAAAAAAAAGAAAAAGAAATTAAGTTCAGGTATTAAGAAGCTTCCCTAGTGGCTCAGTGTAAAGAATCTGCCAATGTAAGAGACACAGGTTTGACCTCTGATCCAAAAAGATCCCTTAGAGATGGGAATGGCAACCCACTCCAGTATTCTTGCCTGAAGAACGCCATGGACAGAGGAACCTGGCAGGCTACAGGCCATAGGGTCGCAAAGAGTCAGACGACTCAAGGGCTGAACACACACACACATTACAAAGAAATCATTTTACATTTTTGCATTAGTGATAGTGAGTACTGCAGCTCAGTTCAGTCACTCAGTCATGTCTGACTCTGCAACCCCATGAATCGCAGCACGCCAGGCCTCCCTGTCCATCACCAACT
This sequence comes from Madoqua kirkii, assembly GCA_006408675.1. Taxonomy (NCBI): domain Eukaryota; kingdom Metazoa; phylum Chordata; class Mammalia; order Artiodactyla; family Bovidae; genus Madoqua; species Madoqua kirkii. The sequence continues at coordinate 24,663 of SJYC01087073.1, read as the reverse complement.
CCCGGAGTTCACTCAGACTCACGCCCATCAGGTCAGTGATGCCATCCAGCCATCTCATTCTCTGTTGTCCCCTTCTCCTCCTGCCCCCAATCCCTCCCAGCATCAAAGTCTTTTCCTATGAGTCAACACGAGTAAAGCTAGTGGAGGTGATGGAATTACAGTTGAGCTCTTTCAAATCCTGAAAGATGATGCTGTGAAAGTGCTGCACTCAATATGCCAGCAAATTTGGAAAACTCAGCAGTGGCCATAGGACTGGAAAAGGTCAATTTTCATTCCAATTCCAAAGAAAGGCAATGCCAAAGACTGCTCAAACTACCGCACAATTGCACTCGTCTCACATGCTAGTAAAGCACTGCAGCTCCTCCTCTGTAAATCACTTACTATGTCCCAGTCACTGAGGGCAGCACCTGGTATCAGGCACTTTATAAAAGTTGTGCCACTTATTCCTCACAATGATACTCTAAGGGCCATATTATTCTCTCACTTCTACAAATTAAAAAACCAAAGCAGAGAGCTGAGTACCTGGCCCCAAACCTCATCGCTTTTAAGAGGTATATGCACAATTTCACCCAGGTCTTTCTCACCCCTGGGACACAGCCAAGGGGATTGCACATGAACAACAGATCTGGCAACAGCTATAAGCAGTGCGGGGTGGGACATGGAGGTGTCAAAACTTAATATCACACAGGAAGGCACAGTGGCCAGGCTGTGCCGACCACCGTCACTCACATAAACGGGCCCACAGCCCCACCACGCAATCACACCATCCATGACGCATGCTCTCTTCCAGAACTGGGGCGGGCATAAACACACGGGCTCAGCCGTCTAAGGATCCCAGAAAGTGTCCTGGCTCAGGGCACTTCCTTCCAAGAAGGATAGACCCAACAGACATTTTGCTTGTGTTTGAAGAGATATCGCAAATCCCTGTTCACCATGCATTTAGGATGATTTATCATTTGCTCAGTGGGCTGATGGCTTCCTATGCTCTTTGATTTCAGGCATCTCATCCTGCCTGGTGGAACTGATGAGGGCAAGGCAGCAGAATCCTTACAGAGAGAGGGATGGAGTTATTCCAAACATGTGAATAAATAATCCTTTAAGTTACAGCTTTGAGCTACAAGGAGAATTTTGCCCTAAACACTCATACACAATCATGACTTCCGTAATGTACACCCTTGCCTCACCAAAAGAGTATTCCAATTAGGAAGTGGTTTCCCTCACACCAGGATGTTTGAGGTCCATCTGAAGGTTGCAATTCAGACTGCCTGAATTCAGTGTTTAATTGTCATTATATCTAACAGTAAATCCCTGATCTTCCAAATTAAATCCTCCCTTCTAAATCTAAAACCAACATCTCAAATCCTTTTTCTTTTTCTCCATTCCCTACCCCTTGAAACACATATAATGTTGATTCTTCCTCCCCAATAATCCCCAGAAGAGTCCCTTCCCTGCTCCCTAGTTAAACCCTGCATTCAAGTGTGGATCTCCCCCTGTAGCGATCTGGCCCCGTCCTCAGTTCTCCCTCAGGTTTCTGCTTCTGCTTTACTCTCCTTTAACTTTTCAGGAGGGCCCATCTTACCTTCCTCTCATGCTCAGGCTCTTCAGTCGCGTCCGACGCTTTGCAACCCCATGAGCTGTAGCCCACCAGGCTCCCTTGTCCATGGAGCTCTCCAGGCAAGAGTATTGGAGCGGGTTTCCATGCCCTCCTCCAGGGGGTCTTCCCAACTGAGGGATGGAACCCACATCTCTTACGTCTCCTTGCATTGGCAGGCAGGTTCTTTACCACTAGCATCATCTGCCTTAACTACCAAAAACCCAAGTAAGCAACCTGTTTCTCACCAAGAAAGCAAAAGACAAATACTTGGCCATATGCTCCTTCTGGATCAAATTCAATATGCTGATTCACCTATCGCAGGACTCTACTTCCGCCTACCCTGGACTGTGGGCTCAGTGATGGTAAAGGAGATAAATAACCCTACACGATTTGTGAAATCGATAAAACCAGAAACATTTATGAGCTCTTGCTTTGCACCATACTCAGTGCATGAGGCCAGGATCAACAGTGGATTTCCATAACTTTTCGTGGCCATCTGCACACACTTACATACCCAGGAAGTGCGGTCAGGGCAGGGCTAGGCCCACAAGCTCCCAGATGACCCTACATTCTGCCTGCATGTAGACAGTCTGAACTGCAGCCTTCAAACAGCCATCAAATAACCTAGAGTAAGGGAAAAGTCTCTTAGTTACACAGTAGCCCACCAGTAGCTCCTCTGTCCATCTCCAGGCAAGAATGCTGGAGTGGTTGGCCATTCCCTTCTCCAGGGGATCTTCCCAACCCAGGGATGGAACCCAGGTCTCCTGCATTGCAGGTAGAGTCTGTACCATCTGAGCCAGCAGGGAAGCTTAGTATAAGGGAAACCACTCCCCAACTGGAATACTGCTCTTGGTGAGAAAAAGGTGCATATTACAGAAGCCAATGGCTGTTTATAAACAATTCTGGTAAGGGATATAAAAATAATAAAATACAAGCTCGAAAGTAACGTGCCAAAGATAAGAATGTTCACAACAGCACACAAATATTGACTCCAGCTCTTAGCTCAGGAAGATCATCTTCTTCGCCCTTTTTACTTAGATCTTGGCAGTTATTCACAATACGTCGTAACTGACAGATAACTTACTCATTTCCCCCATTCGGCAAGTTATTTAAAAGCAGCAACTGCTTGATTCACAGTTGAGTCCAGAATATCTGGCACAGAGCTTTGTACCTGGCAACAAGTGTGTGCTCAGTGAATATTCCTGGAATGAATGAATGAACAGGTAAAGTGCTGTGAGAGCGAGTGAGGTGGACCAGGAAAGCCTTCATGGAAAAGGTAAGCCCTCTGCACAGGTCTGAGATGTGAAAGCTCTTCGGGAAGTCGTGGAACAGCAAGTAAATAAATGCACTGGAGCACTGGGCTTGTCAGGGACAGAAAATCAGACTGGAGCAGCAGGTGGGGCTGGGCGGGAAAGGCTTCGTATGACCGGAGGCTGGATGCCTTCCTGTGCAATGAGCACGGCGCTGGCCCCTCTTCCTGGAGCCGCCCAGCCCCCTTAAGCTACTCTTCTCCTTCTGGCAAACAGATCAACATATGGCCACACTTCATCAAGGAGAAGAGAGTGGGATGGGAATAAAATTTTCCTAAGGCTCACTCAACAACAACAAAACTCAATTTAAAAATGAGCAAAGAACTTGAATAGCCATTTCTGCAAAGAAGATACACAAAAGGCCAATAAACACAAGAATAGATGCTCAGTGTCACTAATCATTAGGAAACTGCTCATCAAAACTGAAATGGGTGACACTTCGCACTCATTAGGATGACTATTATTGAAAAAAACGCACACCCACACACAAAGAAAATAACAAGCGTTGATAAAAGACGTGGGGAAACTGGAACACTTGTGCAGTGCTGGTGGGGACGGTGCAGCCACTGAGGAAATAGTAGGCCGCTGCTGAGTCTCTTCCATCATGTCCAGCTCTGCAACCCTCGGGCTGTAGCCCAGGAGGCTCATCTGCCCATGGGACTCTGCAGGCAAGAATACTGAACTGGGTCGCCACGCCCTCCTCCAGGGGATCTTCCCACCCCAGGAATCGAACCCAAGTCTCTTATATCTCCTTCATTGGCAGGCTGGTTCTTTACCATTAGCGCCACCTGGGAAGCCCTCAAAAACAGTACGGTGGATCCTTAAAAATTTAAACATAGCATTACCTACCATATGTAGGTAGTATATTTCCAACACTTCGGCTTCTGGGTACATATCCGAAAGAATTGAAAGCATGAACAGATTTTTTATACCCACATCCTTAGCATTATTCACAGTTGCTGAAAGTGGAAACTACCCAAGCATCCATCAACAAATGAATGAATAAGCAAAATGTGGTATATACACGCAGTGGAATATTATCCACCCTTAAAAAAGGAAGGACATTCTGACAGAGGTTACAACGTGGATAAACCTTGAAAACAGTAAGTGCAATGAGTCAGGCCCAAAACGACAAATATTATATAATTCCATTTATAGGAGTTACCTGTAATGGTCAAATTTATAGAGACAGAATCTGGAAGCTGCTAGGTTTGGGGGGGAGGGGGGAACAGATAGACAGTTACTTTTAATGGATGCAGAGTTCTAATAAGAGATTATGAAAACATTCTGGAGCTGGTTGGCGATGATGCTTACACAGCAATATGGATATACTTAACACTGTTGATCAAGCACTTAAAATGGTCAAAATGATAAACATTTTGTATTTATTTTTTAATTGAAGTATAGTTGATTTAGCATTGTGTTCATTTCAGGTGTATAGCAAAGTAATTCAGTTACACACATATATATGTATGTGTATGTACACTTTTTTACAGATTTTTAAAATGATAAATTTTGTTATGCATATTTTACTACAATTAAAAACTTAAAATTACAAATTTCCTAAGGCCTTGGTTTCTTCACTACAATGGATCTGAAGGACTGTGGAGTATCCCACAGCTGCCAAATCAGCTCATTTCTCCCCCAGTTAAAGAACTGGTATGCCTTGTCTTGGGTACTCCCCTTTGACCCTCTAAACCCCTTCACCTCTTTCAAATGCTTGAATACTGAGTCTTTTTCCACAGAACATTTCAACCCTCTCTCCGCCCAGAGGAAAGCATGGTGTCTCTCACTGTTAGACTGACCAGGTTGTCACTAAAATTTTTGTACTAAATTTGTTAAATTATTTTAGTTGAAGTACGGTTGCTTCACAGTGCTGTGTTAATTTCTGCTTTACAGCAAAGTGCTTCAGCTATATGTATTCTTTTTTCACACTCTTTCATCACAGTTTATCAGAGGATGTTGAATATAGTTCCCCATGCTATACAGTAGGACCTTATGGCTTACCCACACTATATAATAGTATACATCTGTTAACTCCAACTTCCCACTTGGCAACCACAAACCTATTCTCTATGCTCGTGAGTCTGTTTCTGTTTCCTGTTTAAGGAAAAGTTTCCTGGATAAGTTCCTTTGTATCCTATTTTAGATAGTGGTATCATAAGGTGTCTGTCTGTCTCTTTCTGACTTAGTTCACTTGGTAAGATAATCTCCAGTGGCATCCGTGTGGCTGCAGATGGCCTTATTTCATTCTTTTTTATGGCCGAGTAGTGTTTCACTGAATATATGAGCTACGCCTTCTTTATCCACTCATCTGCCGATCAGCATTTAAGCTGTTTCTGTGTCTTGGCTATTCTGAATAGTGTTATGAACATAGGGGTGCATGTATCTTTTTAAAATCAGAGTTTTGTCTGGATATATGCCCACGAGTGGGATTTCTGGATCACATGGCATTCTAATTTTAGTTTGCTGAGGAACCTCTGTACTATTTTCCATAGTGGCTGCAGCAATTGACATTCCCGCCAACAGGGTAGGAGGTTCCCTTGTCTCCACAACCTCTCCAGCATCGGGTTACCTAAATCACCCCATCCACCTAAGATGCTAAGTCTTTGCCCTTGTCTATCAGCAGCCCACGAGTACGTGCCCTTCTTGTAGGTGAGCACGCTGTGAATCTTTTGAGGGAAGTGTCCTCCAAAACTGTGAGAGGAAGAAAAGTCTGCCCTTGCCCTCAAGAGGTGCCAGGTCTATCCAGCTCTCTCTGAGAGGCTCTTGCAGGAGAGAGAGACAAGATGGTAGGAGCAGGCCAGAGGCACGAGCAGTGTCCCTGGAGACCTGGGCACAGCTCTTCCGGCTCCTTCCCGTGAGTATAAATCAAGCATAGATGATCATCTGAAACATTAACTAAAGCTAGCCAGCATTTCCAGTACTAAGTAGCCATACTTCCTGCCTATTAGGCAGATGGAATTCGGTTTTCGTTTCCTCAGGGAAATGCTGGCACAAAAGAAAATGAAAGCAATAGTCTGAGATAAAAGGGCTTTGAGTTTCAAAAGCCAACGACTTGGGGCATAAACAAAAGATTTGGGATAAAATGTGATCCATCAGAATCAGTTCTTCCTGAGAGTTCAGTTCAGTTCAGTCGCTCAGTGGTGTCCGACTCTTTGTGACCCCATGAACCGCAGCATGCCAGGCCTCCCTGTCCATCACCAACTCCTGGAGTTTACCCAAACTCATGTCCATTGAGTCAGTGATGCCATCCAACCATCTCATCCTCTGTTGTTCCCTTCTCCCACCCTCAGTCTTTCCCAGCATCAGGGTTTTTTCAAATGAGTCAGCTCTTCACATCAGGTGGCCAAAGTACTGGAGCTTCAGCTTCAACAAGAGAGCTGAATAGTTTTCCCAGCTGGAGAAAGGAGAAGAGTCAGGGATGCAAAACCTCCGATCCTCTGCAAGGGCTCTGTCTCCCATCCCAGCACAAATAAATCCAAGCTTGGTATCCCAAGAGAACCCCAGGGTCCTGCCTCATGTTAGGAGACCCCAAAGATCTAGTAAGACTACTGACTCCCCACAGCCTGCAGCTCAGGAGCAGTAGAGAAGACTTGCTGGGTGAGTAAAAGGGAGGAGGTCTTGGTCAGCTTTCTGAGTTTCCTGTGGCCTCAGAATAACTGGGGAGCAAACGTCATGCCCATGTGCCTGGGAGGGCCTGAAAGCAGCTAAGAGACCCAGAAAGGACAGGGTAGAATCAGAAACCCCAGGAGTGATCTAGTTGAACAAATGATATCACCAAGTTAAAAAGATAATGTCTTAGCAAGTGTGTGGGCAGACCACAGCCCAGAATGAGATGCCTGCCCCTCACTCCTGTGACCTGACACAAACCCTCTCCCAACACCACCCAAAATAAGTCCTGTGAAATGGAGTATTTCCTATCATAACGATAAACAAGGATGTTACAGCCATCAGCTATTCTAGCCCTCCAAATGTAAATTTCTGGTTCTTCTGCCTTTTCTAAATCCAGCTTGAACATCTGGAAGTTCACAGTTCACATACTGTTGAAGCCTGACTTGGAGAATTTTGAGCATTACTAGTGTGTGAGATGAGTGCAATTGTGTGGTAGTTTGAGCATTCCTTGGTATTGCCTTTCTTTGGATTGGAATGAAAACTGAACTTTTCCAGTCCTGTGGCCACTCCTGAGTTTTCCAAATTTGCTGGCATATTGAGTGCAGCACTTTCACAGCATCAGCTTTTAGGATTTGAAATAGCTCCACTGGAATTCTATCACCTCCACTAGCTTTGTTCGTAGTGATGCTTTCTAAGCCCCACTCAACTTCACATTCCAGGATGTCTGGCTCTAGGTGAGTGATGACACCATCATGATTATCTTGGTTGTGAAGCTCTTTTTTGTATAGTTCTTCTGTGTATTCTTGCCACCTCTTCTTAATATCTTCTTCTTCTGTTAGGTCCATACCATTTCTGTCCTTTATTGTGCCCATCTTTGCATGAAACGTTCCCTTGTATGTATAATTTTCTTGAAGAGATCTCTAGTCTTTTCCATTCTGTTGTTTTCTTCTATTTCTTTGCATTGATCACTGAAGAAGGCTTTCTTATCTCTCCTTGCTATTCTTTGGAACTCTGCATTCAAATGGGTCTATCTTTCCTTTTCTCTTTGCCTTTCGGTTCTCTTCTTTTCACAGCTATTTGTAAGGACTCCCCAGAAGCCATTTTGCCTTTTTGCATTTCTTTTCCATGGGGATGGTCTTGATCCCTGCCTTCTGCACAATGTCATGAACCTTCCGTCCATAGTTCTCAGGCACTCTATCAGATCTAATCCCTTGAAATTATTTACCACTTCCACTGTATAATATTAAGGGATTTGATTTAAGTCATACCTCAGTGGTCTAGTGATTTTCCCTGCTGCTGCTGCTGTTAAGTCACTTCAGCCATGTCCGACTCTGTGCGACTCCAGAGACTGCAGCCCACCAGGCTCCCACGTCCCTGGGATTCTCCAGGCAAGAACACTGGAGTGGGTTGCCATTTCCTTCTCCAGTGCATGAAAGTGAAAAGTGAAAGTGAAGTCACTCAGTCGTGTCCTACTCTTAGCGATCCCATGGACTGCAGCCCACCAGGCTCCTCTGTCCATGGGATTTTCCAGGCAAGAATACTAGAGTGGGGTGCCATTGCCTTCTCCAGTGATTTTCCCTACTTTCTTCAATTTAAGTCTGAATTTGGCAATAAGGAGTTCATGACCTGAGCCACAGTCAGCTCCTGGTCTTGTTTTTGCTGACTGTATAGAGCTTCTCCATCTTTGGCTGCAAAGAAATTTTCCCCTTAAATACTAATTCCACCATTTGGTGTTAAACTTTTCCCATTAATAATATTTTCTACACTCTCAGAGAAAAGTATGAAAGCAGCACTGTGACATAGCTACTCACATGGCCATTCTGAAAGATCTCACGAACAGAATCTAATTCCCACAGGATCTGCTTAAACCAGAGTTCATAAGCTGCAAGGAGAAGATCGTCATCAGTTGGGAGCGTTTTGACCATAATTATATGAAAGACAAGGCTAACACATTGAAAGAGAAATAAAAATGTAACTCAAAAGTCTATAAATGCCAACATAGCCCTATGCTATGTTACAAACAAGTATTAGTGATCAAGTTAAAATAGCCTCATTTTAATGAATGTTTTAATATGTCAGGTATATTATCTATATGCTTTGTGTTATTTTTGAACTGATTTCTTTCAACAAAATATTGTAAATGTCTTTTGGGATACAGTAAATAATCTTATCTTCCCATGTGGAAGCTGGAGGTGTGTGGAGAAGCAGAAGTAATACTGAATATCTATAAAGTGAGATATTAATAATTCATTAACTTAATGAATGGGCTTCCCTGGTGGCTCAGACAGAAAAGAATCTGCCTGCAATGCAGAAGTCTGATCCCTGCAATAAGGGTTCAATCCCTAGGTCGGGAAGTTTCTGTGGAGAAGGAACTGAAGAGAAATAAAAATGTAACTCAAAAGTCTATAAATGCCAACATAGCCCTATGCTATGTTACAAACAAGTATTAGTGATCAAGTTAAAATAGCCTCATTTTAATGAATGTTTTAATATGTCAGGTATATTATCTATATGCTTTGTGTTATTTTTGAACTGATTTCTTTCAACAAAATATTGTAAATGTCTTTTGGGATACAGTAAATAATCTTATCTTCCCATGTGGAAGCTGGAGGTGTGTGGAGAAGCAGAAGTAATACTGAATATCTATAAAGTGAGATATTAATAATTCATTAACTTAATGAATGGGCTTCCCTGGTGGCTCAGACAGAAAAGAATCTGCCTGCAATGCAGAAGTCTGATCCCTGCAATAAGGGTTCAATCCCTAGGTCGGGAAGTTTCTGTGGAGAAGGAACTGGCTACCCATTCCAGTATTCTTGCCTGGATAATCCCATGGACAGAGGAGCCTGGTGGGCTACAGTCCATAAGGTTGCAAAAGTTGGACACCACTGAGTGACTAAGCATGCATGCACGCAACCCAAGACAACATTTCTGTTTCTAGAGATTTAGACTTTACAGGGAGGGCAAGTTATGAACAGGCTGAAACTCTGTCATATTCATCAGTTTCCCTCAGCTCCTGGCATAATGCTTGAGATAAGATAAACACTGGGTGAGTATTTTATAAATAGATAAATTAAACAGCAAATGTCATTAGGTGAGAAGGCAATGGCATCCCACTCTAGTACTCTTGCCTGGAAACTCCCATGGACGGAGGGGCCTGGTGGGCTGCCATCTATGGTGTCACACAGAGTGCGACTTAGCAGCAGCAGCAGCAGTAATCATTAGGGGAACATGGAAATTAATCATTTTAATGATTGCTCATGCATTGTTTGGGCAAAGGCTGTGCTTCTGTACTAATGAAAGGAATATAATTATACCTTTAAATTAGAGCTAAGGAGACTTTAGAAATCTAATTTCCATCTTTATACAAAAAGAGCAAATCAAATATTTTTTGATCACTTTATATATCAATTTTTCAAGTTTAACTCTGGGTAGCAGGTCCCATGACCTGTTGACCTTGTGTTCTGATGGAAGGAAAGTTTCTCCATCAAATGATGCAAGCTGCCCTTTACTATGAGCTCATTGCATGCTGTACCTTGCACTAAGTGTGTAACACACCTTATCTCACGTCATTCTCACAGGAGCTCTGTGAATGAGATGTAGTCATTCTTCCCATCGTACAGATGGGGAAATGGAGAAAATTACTGGTCCAGAAACCAGACTGAGGTTGCATCATCTTTAATGGTAGAGATGGGATTTGAAATAGATTTTTGATTCTAGATGTTTGCTGACCTGCTGTCATTCTGCCCTCATTGATTTTGTCTTGGTATAAGCCACCAACAGAAAGTCAACATAAAAAACAGAAGAAGTAACACATTAAACCAATTATTTTCCTTTTTTTTCTCAAAAGAGTTGGTTATATTAGCCAGTCAGTGAAGAAAACAGTCATTTGAGGAAAAGACAGAAAGAATGGATAAGACAAAAAAACATCTAGAAATACAACACTGATCAGCATCATGAGACACAGGGCAATGATCAACCAGAGGACAGTATTATGACACAAAGGATTTAGAGTAAATCTTAATGTTTTGGGGTAACAGACCTCTGTAAGACACATATTTGTGAAATCTTACACACAATTCAAAGAGTTGTGAGACTTCCTAAACTTCCAAAGTCATGGACTCCTACGTTAAAAAAAACCACTACCCAGAGGTTAGAAGTCTGGAGAGAATGAATACACATTTTAGATAAAATTTATATTCCTGTTTAGTACCAGATTTCTGTAGGACATGTAAAGTTACAGTAAATGTGAGTGATCTATTTCTTGAAAATAGCTCTGAGTTGACAAGTAGTGACATCTTATCTTTCAGGTTCTTTGTGAATTCCAAGAGATAAAAAGTCTCTTTGGATTAAGGACAAAGTCCTACCTGATCCAATAAGTAGTGAGGTAACAGAAAGAACACTGTAATAAATCCCAGAAGGAGGACCTATGATAATCTATCTGATGGCAAAGTATTTGCAAGCATCCTAACAAACGTGATCCTTTACTCTTCCACCATTCTACAGTTAAAAGCATTGTAACTTTCCTCATTACTAATGGGAAACTATTATGAATAGTTACTGTTCAACCCTGTGTGCAACTTACCTTGATGAGTTATGATAAAAAGATGTTCATCATGGATTTTATTTCCTTTTATTTCACTCTGAAGCTCCTGTGCATTCAAAACTTTTTCCAACTTCAAACAAAAAAAAAAAATAGAAAAACTGATTTTGTAGAAACTTCTATTTACGTGATGAATAAGTTACAGTTAAGATCTAGTGTACACCATAGTGACTGTAGTTAATGACAATGCACCATATACGAGATCTTAAGTGTTCTTACCACAAAAAAAAGAAAGATGATTATGTGACATGATGCAGGCATTAGTTAATGCTCTGGTAGTAATCACTATGCCATATGTAAGTGTAATCAAATCACCATGTGGGCACCTTAAACTTATGTGAAGTTATATGTCAATTATATCTCAATGAATCTGGAAAAAATACTACAAAAGATTGATATTGAAATTGCAAAACTTGATTTTTACCAACTTTAATAAATAGAATACGATACTATAAAAATATGTCTCCCAAATACTCAGGAACCAATCTACTGTCTTTTAAACAATTAATGTTTCTTCACAGTGAGTGAGTTGAATTTATGAGTTTTATTCTTTTCAGAAGAAATTATATCTGTGTATGTATGTGTACTGTGATGTCTGACCCTTTGCAACTAAATGGACGGTAGCCAACCAGGCTCCTCTGTCCGTGGGATTATCCAAGCAAGAATACTGGAGTGGTTTGTCATGTCCTCCTCCAAAGGATCTTCCCAACCCAGGGTTTGAACCCGAGTCTCTAGAGTCTCCTGCATTGGCAGGTGGATTCTTTACCACTGTGCCACTGGGGAAGCCCAGGAATCTATCCTAAAACATACTATTACCCTCACTGAGAAACCACATCCCTTCCGTCTCTTGAAGCCGGGGCCATAAAAGCTCTATAACTTGCTTAGCCTACTATGTGTCTGCTGTTCTTTTATTCTCCTAAAGAGTCAGTTCTAAGAAGGTCTTAATATTGCCTATCAGCTCATCCTTAGAAACCCATCAACAAAGTCATCAAGGACTCTAATCAATTTCACATATTAAAAATAATCTCCAGCAACTTCCCTAGTGGTCCAGTGGTTGGGACTCCATGCTTCCACTGCAAGAGGTGAGGGTTCAATCCCTGGTCAGGGAACTAAGTTCCCACATGCCAAGTGGGCAAAAAAAAAAAAAAAAAAAAGATAAAATAAAAATAATGTTCAAATATCTCTTTGTAGCACCCTTCTTTCATCTAAACATATGTCTTCAACATTTCCACTTTACAATAAAGAATTTAAAAGAGAAATTGTCTGGCTACATTTACAATTCTAGGCTGGGATTTAGTAACCAGGTCTCACATGAACAGGTCATGCAATGCCAGCCGGTTATCTACGCTTTCTCTGCTGTTATTGTACTTTTGTTGGGCAGGTGAACCTTTACATACAAGTCTTTAGAACTTTCTAACAAAAATGTATGCTTGAAAAAGCATACATTTCTATAATAAGAGATATCTTTAGATCTATAAAACTATTGGATGACTGAGAATCTTTACGACCCATGGACTATATGGTCCGTGGAATTCTCCAAGCAAGAATACTGTAGTGGGTAGTCATTCCCTTCTCCAGGGGCTCTTCCCAACAGAGGGATCAAACCCAGGTCTCCCACATTGCTAGCAGATTCTTTACCAGCTGAGCCACCAGGGAAGCCCAAGAATACTGGAGTGGGAAGCCTATTCCTTCTCTAGGGGATCTTCCTGACTCAGAAATTGAAACAGGGTCTACTGCATTGCAGGCAGATTCTTTACCAGCTGAGCCACCAGGGAAGCCCAAGAATACTGGAGTGGGAAGCCTATTCCTTCTCTAGGGGATCTTCCTGACTCAGAAATTGAAACAGGGTCTACTGCATTGCAGGCAGATTCTTTACCAGCTGAGCCACCAGGGAAGCCCAAGAATACTGGAGTGGGAAGCCTATTCCTTCTCTAGGGGATCTTCCTGACTCAGAAATTGAAACAGGGTCTACTGCATTGCAGGCAGATTCTTTACCAGCTGAGCCACCAGGGAAGCCCAAGAATACTGGAGTGGGAAGCCTATTCCTTCTCTAGGGGATCTTCCTGACTCAGAAATTGAAACAGGGTCTACTGCATTGCAGGCAGATTCTTTACCAGCTGAGCCACCAGGGAAGCCCAAGAATACTGGAGTGGGAAGCCTATTCCTTCTCTAGGGGATCTTCCTGACTCAGAAATTGAAACAGGGTCTACTGCATTGCAGGCAGATTCTTTACCAGCTGAGCCACCAGGGAAGCCCAAGAATACTGGAGTGGGAAGCCCATCCCTTCTCTAGGGGATCTTCCTGACTCAGGAATTGAAACAGGGCCTACTGCATTGCAGGCAGATTCTTTACCAGCTGAGCTACCAGGGAAACCCAACTGCAAAAAGCAAACACAAAGCAATCCCAAACAGGAAAATGTCATGTAGCTGAGTTTAGGGCCTAAAAATGAAAGCGAATCCTTGTAAGGACCCTGCCACTTACTTGCAGGTAGTTCCCATAGATAAGTCCTCCTTTACTGGCTCTATTCACACCGGTCTGTGATTTGTCTTCTTCACTGCCTTGTGCAGAGAGTGGTTTAAAAGTACATCTGCAGGTGAAAGAAGAAAAAGGGGAAAAAATAGAGCTTGAGAAAGCACAGTACCGAATAACAGAAGCAACGAGAATTCTCTTATTCCTAACTTTTCAAAGTAGATGATTAAACAATGGAAAAAGGCTGACAGTTTTCACTCTTGCTCTTGAAACTCTGAAATTACTCTTCATATTTGACCTTCCTAAGAGCTTAACCATACTCAGGATAGAGGTAAATACTCACCCCAAGTTTTTTCCTAAAAAGGGGCACCCACTCATGATGAAGATACACTGTCAGGGAAGCCCAGAGCTCTGACTGTAGCTGGATGATGAGGCTGACCTCCCCAGATGGTCCACAGCTGCCTTTTATATACCCTGCCCACCCTGCCCCAGCCAATCAGCCACTTTGCATCTCCTAGTGGGACTTCTGTTTCAGTTGGTACAGAAGCTGAACTTTGGCAGACTGTAGAGTGGATTTATGTTTGGGGCAGTTTGTTTGTTATAGACCTGAGTATTCTGCCAACAGTATTTGACTTGGTAAGATCTGCTTTAGCCAAAGTAACAAACAGTAAATAAATCGATGAGAGGCAAAGTTTAAAACCCGAAGATTTAACTATTCTATTCCAAGAACACATTTGCATAGTGTTAGAATGTATAAGAGGATGAGCTTGTTAAAAAACAAATATTTATTCTCTTGGTCTTAGATTTGGATATTTTTACAACTCCAAAGCCAAAGATGGACCTTGAGTGTCTCTGGAGAAAGAAATCCATTATTCAACAGAGACAGGATTCACATTTAAACCCTAATTTCAGCCCCTCTTCAAAGCTTTCCTGGTTGAATCTCATTTAATAATTAGCAGCAATCAGGCTGCTTACTGTATTAGAACTTAAATGCATACTATTAATTTACTGACACTTGGGCATACTGACTACAGGGCACTGAGAGTCAACCCACTTTGTCTGCAGATAATTTTAAAACAGTAATAACATAACTGGAGTTTCAAAGCATGTCCATGAGGAAGTATTCTTTCTAGAAAATATTATTGATTAGCTTAAGTTATAACTGTTGCTTTGAGGTCCATGGAACCAGAGCAGAAACTCCATCCTCCCTATCCACCAGAGCATTGCACAACGAACCACACAGAGATGACTTTTCCTATTTATCTCAATGGTCAGTTTATGTCTAATTCACCAGCCATTAGAGGTCAAAAGCCTCATTTCCAGTCTTGGCTCTCAGTTCAGTTCAGTTCAGTTCATTAGCTTAGTCATGTTCGACTCTTTGCAACACCATGAACTGCAGCACACCAGGCCTCCTTGTCCATCACCAACTTCTGGAGTTCACTCAAACTCATATCCATTGAGTCGGTGATGCCATCCAGCCATCTCATCCTCTGTTGTCCCTTTCTCCTCCTGCCCTCAATCCCTCCCAGCATCAAAGTCTTTTCCAGTGGGTCAACTGTTCACATGAAGTGGCTAAAGTACTGGAGTTTCACCTTCAACATCATTCCTTCCAAAGAACACCAAGGACCAATCTTTAGAATGGGCTGGCTGGATCTCCTTGCAGTCCAAGGGACTCTCAAGAGTCTTCTCCAATACCACATTTCAAAAGCATCAATTCTTCGGCATTCAGCTTTCTTCACAGTCCAATTCTCACATCCATACATGACTACTGGAAAAACCATAGCCTTGACTAGATGGACATTTGTTGGCAAATTTATGTCTCTGGTTTTTAATATACCATCTAGGTTGGTCATATATTTCCTTCCAAGGACGAAGTGTCTTTTAATTTCATGGCTGCAGTCACCATCTGCAGTGATTTTGGAGCTCCAAAAAATAAAGTCTGACACTGTTTCCACTGCTTCCCCATCTATTTCCCATGAAGTGATGGGACCAGATGCCATGATCTTAGTTTTCTGAATGTTGAGCTTTAAGCCAGCTTTTTCACTCTCCTCTTTCACTTTCATCAAGAGGCTTTTTCATTCCTCTTCACTTTCTTCCATAAGGGTGGTGTTATCTACATATCTGAGGTTTTTGATATCTGTCCTGGCAGTCTTGATTCCAGCTTCTGCTTCTTCCAGCCCAGCGTTTCTCATGATATACTCTGCATATAAGTTAAATAAGCAGGGTGACAATAGACAGCCTTGACGTACTCCGTTTCCTATTTGGAACCAGTCTGTTGTTTCATGTCCAGTTCTAACCATTGCTTCCTGACCTGCATACAGATTTCTCAGGAGGCAAGTTAGGTGGTCTGGTATTCCCGTCCCTTTCAGACTTGTCCAGAGTTGATTGTGACCCACACAGTCAAAGGCTTTGGCATAGTCAATAAAGCAGAAATAGATGCTTTTCTGGAACTCTCTTGCCTTTTCCATGATCCAGCAGATGTTGACAATTTGATCTCTGGTTCCTCCACCTTTTCTAAAACCAGCTTGAACATCTGGAAGTTCATGGTCAACGTATTGCTGAAGCCTGGCTTGGAGAATTTTGAGCATTACTTTACTAGCATGTGAGATGACTACAATTGTGCAGTAGTCTGAGCATTCTTTGACATTGCCTTTCTTTGGGATTGGATGAAAACTGACCTTTTCCAGTCCTGTGGCCACTGCTGAGTTTTCCACATTTGCTGGCATATTGAGTGCAGCACTTTCACAGCTTCTTCTTTTAGGATTTGAAATAGCTCAACTGGAATTTCATCACCTCCACTATCTTTGTTTATAGTGATGCTTTCTAAGCCCCATTTGACTTCACATTCCAGGATGTCTGGCTCTGTGTGAGTGATTACAACATCGTGACTATCTGGGTCATGGAGATCTTTTTTGCACAGTTCTTCTGTGTATTCTTGCCACCTCTTCTTAATATCTTCTGCTTCTTTTAGGTCCATACCATTTCTGTCCTTTATCGAACCCATCTTTGCATGAATTATTCCCTCGGTATCTCTAATTTTCCTGAGGAGATCTCTAGTCTTTCCCATTCTGTTGTTTTTCTCTATTGCTCTGTGTTGATCACTGAGGAAGGCTTTCTTATCTCTTCTTGCTATTCTTTGGAAGTCTGCATTCAGATGCTTATATCTTTCCTTTTCTCCTTTGTTTTTCAGTTCTCTTCTTTTCACAGCTATTTGTAAGTCCTCCTCAGACAGTCATTTTGCTTTTTTGCATTTCTTTTCCATGGGGATGGTCTTTATCCCTGTCTCTTGTACAATGTCATGAACCTCCGTCCATAGTTCTACCACTGAATAATTTGTGATATGGGAAAATTAACATGTATATGTATCAACTTCATCAAAAGAAATGAAGATGTTTAAAATTGACTGTAGTTTCAAAGATCTTGAAAGTGAAAGTCACTTAGTCATGTCCAACTCTTTGTGACTGCATGAAATTCTCCAGGCCAGAATACTGGAGTGGGTAGTCATTCCCTTCTCCAGGGGATCTTCCCAGCCCAGGGATCGAACTGGGGTCTCCTTCATTGCAGGTGGATTCTTTACCAGCTGAGCTACCAGAGAAGCAAAACTCTGATTTTATGACTATAACAAATTGTAACATTAATGCAGTTTTATAAAGGATAAACAGCATGAAAATGTTATAAGAACTTGAAAATCATGTAAGCCACCTCCTTGACCCCTGTACTCCCTTGGGGTTTTTGCAGATATACAGGTGTGTGAATGTGCTCAGTCAACTCAATTGTGTCTGTCTCTTTGCAACCCCATGGTCTGTAGCTTGCCAGCCTCCTCTGTCCATAAGATTCTTCAGGCAAGAATACTGGGAATCTTCCTGACCCATGAATCTAACCCACCTCACCTGTGTCTCCTTCACCGCAGGCAGATTATCCACAGAGCCACCTGTGAGTGAAAGTCACTCAGTTGTATCCGACTCTTTTTGACCCCATGGACTATACAGTCCATGGACTTCTCCTGGCCAGAATACTGGAATGGGTACCCTTTTCCTTCTCCAGGGGATCTTCCCAACAAAGGGACTGAACCCAGGTCTCCTGTGTTGCAGGCAGACTCTTTACCAGCGGAGCCAAAAGAGAAGCCCATTGAGCCACCTGGGAAGCCCTTTTTACAGATATATCTGGCAATTGCTTATTCCCACGACAGGGGTTTGTTAGCAGGAGAGACAGAAACAGGTCCTGGTATACTGGCCTGGAGTGTTTGGAAGCAGAGAATATTTAGTAGCTCCGAATACAGCTAAATAATTTATTCTATTCTCTTTAAGGTTGAGAAGTGTTCTGCATATCCTGGTCCCTATACTAGTGAAAGAAATAAGGAAACTTCTTTCACTATGAATTAGAAAATTTTGATATTTTAGAAGCAAAAAGTTTTCTTCTTTTTTAAAATAAGATTCCACTTGGATCTTGTGTGTGTGTGTGTGTGTGTGTGTGTGTGTGTGTGTGTGTGTGTGTGTCACTCAGTCACATCCAACTCTTTGTGACCCATGGACTGTAGCCCACCAGATTTCTCTGTCCATAGGATTCTCTAGGCAAGAATACTGGAGTGGATAGCCATTTTTTTTTCTCCCTGGGATCTTCCCAAGCCAGGGATCAAACCTGAGTTTCCTGCATTGCAGGCAGATTCTTTACCATCTGAGCCACTAGGGAAGCCCTCAGATCTCCTAAGTAGGTTCAATTCAGTTACTTGTCATGCAAAATGAGAACTGATTATTCAAAGATGTGAATTCAGTGCATCAGAGAATACATAAGTTAACTTAAGGACAGTAACTACAATACAATCCCTCATACACAAACATTCCTATTTATTTTTTGCAATAGAAAGTATAATGCAATTTTAGAACTGGTTGTATTCTGGCCAGCGTCTTGTTAATACTTACATAATGCCACTTGGAAATCAATCTGTCACTCTGATGCTTACCTCATAGTGAAAATTTTTTCTTCATGATTGGATTTAATACTTCTATAATCAATACAATACGTATTGCTCCAAATATATTTTATGTACTGGATAGTTTATACAGACCTTGTAGAAAGATAATTTTAACTCCAAGAAATCTCATGGTGAGAACCTCAGACATCAAAGAAGGTGAAAAGAGAAGACAGACATACGGGGACAGACAATGTTTCATAGTAGTCTTCCAAACTCATCATGTGTTCTCACACACATAACTCTCTGCACACATGAATTTCAGAAGGGAAACACTGGACACAAAGCTGGCTGATGACCACGCTTAGAAGATAAGAATCATGCCCAATTTTTGACCCAAAGGAATCCCTACAAATCACCCATCTCTTTATAGGTAAAAATACTGAAAACCTGGGAAGCAAAATAACTTTGTCCACAGGTATGTCCTAAAAGCATTCTCCTGTTAGCTCAGCTGGTAAAGAATACACCTGTAATGTAGGAGACCTAGTTTTGATCCCTGGGTTTGGAAGATGCCCCAGAGGAGGGCATGGCAACACACTCGAGTATTCTTGCCTAGAGAATCCCCATTGATGAAGGAGCCTGGCAGACTGCATCCACAGGGTCTCAAAGAGACACGACTGAGGGTCTAAGCACAACACAGCACAGCATGTGTCCTAAACATATTAAAAGTATATAAAAAATGAACTGTTAAAAACCAATGTTTCTGGTTCTTTCTTTGGTCTAAGATTAGGTGAAGAAAGAAAGCCTATGAGATGGAGCAAAGAAAAGAATTGGCAAGAACTGGTGTTGGGCTCAATTTAGAAAGTGAAGAGAATTTGCTTTATTCCTTCAGCCATTGCAGTATTAGTTTAGAAAGATCATCTATAATCTGCTGCGGAATGTCCCATCTCCTTCTTTCACTTAGAACTGGGACAATACTGCAACCCTACTCCACAAACCACTTTTTCCCATTTTTCTTGTCAACAGTTAAAGATGGTGGCAGACAAGGAAATAGGGAGTCAAGAATGGAAGTTCTAGTGGATAAATGACTCAGCATTCTATTTTTCAGAAGATATTCTGAAAGGTACCCTGCACCCATTTCAAAACATCTGCAAGGGAACCTTCACTTATCTACCTCCATAAGAAAGCTTGGTTTTGGCTTTTCCTCCTTCCCTGCCTGTCTTATGTCCCCCACTCCTCACTACCTCCTCCTGGGACCAGTTTCCATATAAGTTCCCCCTGCTCAAGCCCTTGCCTCAGGCTCTGCTTTGGAGAAAGCCAAAGCAATATGGAAAACTCTTATTCATCATGAGATGCAGAACATTTAAGAACTGAGTGGTTACCTTTTTGTTTGTCAAAATCATTTTCCTTTCCAAGCAAAGAAAGTTCTATAAACATAGCAGTCATTCCACAATCCATTTTCATTGATTTATTTTGTGTGACAAATCACCACTTGTTATATGAAGTAGTCTTTCATTGGTTGTTCTTATATTGTTATTGTTGATGTTTTGCTTTAGTCCCATAGATAGGAGTCTCAAGAGAATTAAAATGCATTTTAGCTGATATTTAAATTTAATCATACAAGTAGGAACTATGCAAAGTCTGATAAAACTTGGAAAAGCTATCAATAAGTAAATTTTGCTCAGTTGTAATTATTATGACAGACCCAAGGTGGGGGAGAAAACAGAAAAGACACTATTAGAACACCAATTTAAAGAGAAGAGGTACTCATGTTGCTAATCATGGGTCAATCCTTCCCTCTGTGTGGATTTACGATGACTCTGACCACCTAGAAGAGAGCATAGGCAAAACATCCTCTGACATAAATTGTAGCAATTTCTTGGATTGGTCTCCCAAGGCAATAGAAATAAAAATGAAAATAAGCAAATAGGACCTAATCAAACTTACAAGCTGTTGTGCAGCAAGGAAAATGATTTAAAAATGAAAAGACAACTTATGGAATGAGAGAAAATATTTGGGTTTAATCTCCAAAATATACAAATGACTTATATAACCCAACAACAAAAAACTAAAAATTCAATCAAAAAATGGGCAGAAGACCTTAATAGACATTTCTCCAAAGAAGTCATGCAGATAGCCAGTAGGCACAGAAAAAGATGCTCAACTCCACTAACTTTTAGAGAAATACAAATCATAACTACAGTGAGGCACCACCTCACACCAGTCAGAATGACCATCATTATAAAGTCTACAAATAGCAAATGCTGGAGAGGGTGTGGAGAGAGGGGGACACTCCTGCACTATTGGTGGGATTGCAAATTGGTACAACCACCATAAAAAACAGTAGGGAGATTCCTTAGAAAACTAAAAATGGAATTTTCATATGATCCAGCAAACTCACTCCTTAGAATTTACTCTGACAAAACTATAATTCAAAAAAATGCATACTCCCTTGCATTCATAGCAGCACTGCGCACAGCAGCCAAAACATGGAAACAACATACATGTCCATCAACAAAGAAATGGATAAAGAAGATGTATATACATATATATATAAATATATATGGATACTACTCAGCCACAAAGAAGAGTGAAATAATGAAAATATTGCAGCAACATGAATTCAACTAGAGGTTATCACACTAAGTGAACCAAGTCAGACAGAGAAAGACAAATACCATATAATTTCATATATGTGTAATCTAACATATGGCACAAATGAACCTATCTACAAAACATAAACAGACTCACAGTCATGGAGATCAGACATGTGGTTACCAAGAGGAGCAAGAGGGAGAAGGAGGGACAGGGAGTTTGGGGTTGATAGATGCAAACTATTACATTTAGAATGGACAGACAAGGTCCTAATGTATAGCACAGGGAACTGTATTCAGTATCCTTTGATAAACCATATAGGTTTGCTGTACAGCAGAGATTGGCACAAGACTGTAAATCAACTATATATCATAAAAATATATATTTATATTTTTTATAATTCCATATATAAACATGTTAATCACTCTGTTGTGTCTGACTCTTTGTAATCCCATGGGCTACAACTCACCAGGTTCCTCTGTCCATGCAACTCTCCAGCCAAGAATACTGGAGTGGGTTGCCATTTCCTCCTCCAGGGGATCTTCCCAACCCAGGGATCAAATCTGGGTTTCATATACATATATATATATATACATACACACACACATATATATACACACACACATATATATACACATATATATATAATATCATAAAAATATAGTTCCAGGCCTCAGTTTTCCTAGAATAATCACCAGATGGACATAAGGGATTCTCAACATTTAACTGCCCATGATATATGCATGTTCAACCCAATTATTTGTACAAAAAGTAGTTGTTTATGATAGTAAGGAAAATATAAAATTAAGTGGTAATTTTTTTTTAAAAAGGATGCAATTAATCTTTATACCTTCCTTTTCCATCACTCTTTGTTTAGGAGAGTCAAAAACCAATTTAAAAACTTAGCTACTTAGCAGAGAAGGAGCCTATTGATAGTATTTACAAAGGAGAGGCTAAACATGGTTAACCTTAGAAGAAAGTCAATGAACTTTGTTTTCAAATTAAGAATCTCAAGTATCATGACTTGAATATTTAGAACAAATATTTACACATAGGCAGGTAAGTACATCAACAACTTGCTAAGCACCTGCTCAGTAAAAGTTGTTCAGGTGCAGTTAATCATCTTCTGTTTTTTTAATTCTTCTGAGTTCAAAGTTTAAATCAGTCACTTCCAAATAATTGGCCAATATGTGTGAAATTATTTCCAGGAATGGAGAGAAAAGTCAGTAAAGAGAAAGAGAAAATGATGGTGTAGTTTTTGTAATGTCCACTATGTGCTGAACACTGTGCTAGGGCTGTACGAAGGTTCATACGTTTTTGGTCCTCTAAGAACTGACGCTGCACATGCTGGTGGTTGACAGAGCCAAAGTATAACCCAGACTCTCACTCTAAGTCCTTGCTCTCTCTCCTACACAGCCTGCCTTGTGTTTCCCAGCTGGTAGATTTTAGTAACATCCTAGGAGATAACAGGTCCTGGCACAGAGCTCTTGAAATCCTTGTAATTTCTTAAG
Organism: Madoqua kirkii; assembly: GCA_006408675.1. Taxonomy (NCBI): domain Eukaryota; kingdom Metazoa; phylum Chordata; class Mammalia; order Artiodactyla; family Bovidae; genus Madoqua; species Madoqua kirkii. The sequence goes on along the minus strand of SJYC01087073.1, from coordinate 2,060 downwards.
TGATTGGGCAGTTGGGATAGGACTTCCCTGGTGGTCCAGTGGTTAAGACTTCACCTTCTAGTACAGGGACACAGGTTCGATCCCAGATCAGGGAGCTAAGATCCCCCATGCCTTGAACAAAAAAATAAAACAGAAAACAGAAGCAATATTGTAATGAATTCAATAAAGACTTTAAAAATGGTCCGTGTCAAAGGGTGCTGGCAACATCTTCTGTTCTAATATTTGGTCTTTGAGCCCAGCTCCAACACAGCTCCTGAAAGCCCTGTCATTTGCTGGATGACAGGAGTGTCTTTTGTTCTAATAAGGCAACTCTCTGTGGGTCCTGGCTGAAAAATGGTCACTGGAAAGAATAAGCCATAATTAGATGCTTGGGGTTTTCAGCCCCACCCGCACAGTTCTCTTGTGAAGGGAGCATGGCTAAGAATGGGCTTAAAGATGGATCTTGCCAGTATGATGGAGCCTCCACACACACCCCATAGTATGACATCCAGAGAGGCTGCAGGTGGGTGACTGAGGTGAGGTGCGGGTAGGTGCTGCGAAAGTGGGGGACACTCAGAGGGCACAAAGGCTCTGCACCCCTCTTCACACACCATGCCCGAGATGCCTCTTCCTCTGGCTGTTCATCTGTGTTTTTAAACAAACTGGTAAATATAAGTAAATGTGTCTCTGAGTTCTGTGAACTGCCCTAGTGAGTAATCGAACCTGAGGACGGGGTCATAGGAGTCTCCAATTTGTAGCCAAATCAGACAGAAGTTATGGGTGACCAGAGGAACTATGATTGCAATTGGTATCTGAGGGGTGGGGAGCAGTCCTGTGGGACTAAGTCTCAACCTGGGGAATCTGATGTGATCTCCAGGTAGACAGAGTTAGAATTCAATTAAGTCGTAGGGCAGCCACCTGCTGGTGTCCAGCTTTCCTTTTCCTTCCTTTTGGATGCTTTCTGTCCTTGCCTGTCTAATTATTTTTGTGGGGAGCTCTTGGTGGTCTTTGCACATGTTGCTCTGGGGCAGAGACTCTACCTGTGAGGGCCACCCTCCTCGGCAGCCCCGTCTGGGAAAACAGCCTGGCCCCTTGCTGGTCGCCTCACCTCTGCTTGGTCTTCAGGTTAATTTGCTGCCCACTCTCTTTTTGCCCTGGTCCCACATCCAAAGTGGAGTTTTAAGTCTGCATTAATGTAACACCAGTTATCAGTAATTCCAGAAGGAAAAAAGATAACTGCTTGGTGTGGGGTGAAACCTGTACATGGTTGGTGACAGGAAGTAAACTGCACTGTGAAAAAAATAAAGGACACACAACAGGTGAAACACTGAGGTTTTTCTTTTTACATACTTTTACTGATTCTCCACTTTATCAAGAATCAGATTCCATGTTTCTCATTTCTATAAATCTAGGAATATCTTTAGTTATCTCATACTATAAAAATAAGTTTTTATGATAATGACTTGCTGATTTGACTTCGATTTTAACTTTGATTATATTAATATTACATGATAAAATTGCAGTATCCAGAATCTGAACTGTAAGGCAAGTTTATTAGTTTCTCCAGGAAGTAAGCCATGCTGTTTTCTTTCACTAGTTCCAAATTTGCTTCAATGCTTGAGTCTGTTTAAACAGCCAAATTAAAAGTAATACATCCAAAAGACTCCATCAGAAAATAACTAGAGCTAATCAATGAATATAGTAAAGTGGCAGGATATAACATCAACACACATAAATCCCTTGCATTCCTATATACTAATAATGAGAAAATAGAAAGATAAATTAAGGAAATAATCCCATTCACCATTGCAATGAAAAGAATAAAATACTTAGGAATATATCTACCTAAAGAAACTAAAGACCCATATATAGAAAACTGTAAAACACTGGTGAAAGGAATCAAAGAGGACACTAACAGATGGAGAATAATAAAAAATATGAACAGAAAACCAAAACAAACAAACAAAAAAATCGATGGAGAAATATACCATGTTCATGAATCAGAAGAATCAATATAGTGAAAATGAGTATAATACCCAAAGCAATCTATAGCTTCAATGCAATTACTATCAAGCTACCAA
>SJYC01087072.1:0-19924 GCA_006408675.1 Madoqua kirkii | reverse complement strand
TGCATGAGGTGGCCAAAGTACTGGAGTTTCAGCTTTAGTATCATTCCTTCCAAAGAAATCTCAGGCTTGATCTCCTTCAGAATGGACTGGTTGGCTCTTATTGCAGTCCAAGGGACTCTCAGGAGTCTTCTCCAACACCATAGTTCAAAAGCATCAATTCTTCGGTGCTCAGCCTTCTTCACAGTCCAACCCTCACATCCATACATGACCACTGGAAAAACCATAGCCTTGACTAGACGGACCTTTGTTGGCAAAGTAATGTCTCTGCTTTTAAATATACTGTCTAGGTTGGTCATAACTTTTCTTCCAAGGAGTAAATGTCTTCTAATTTCATGGCTGCAGTCACCATCTGTGGTGATTTTGGAACCCCAAAAAATAAAGTCTGACACTGTTTCCACTGTTTCCCCATCTATTTGCCATGAAGTGATGGGACCAGATGCCATGATCTTAGTTTTCTGAATGTTGAGCTTTAAGCCAACTTTTTCACTCTCCTCTTTCACTTTCATCAAGAGGCTTTTTAGCTCTTCTTCACTTTCTGCCTTAAGGGTGGTGTCATGTGCATATATGAGGTTATTGATATTTCTCCCGGCTATCTTGATTCCAGCTTGTGTTTCTTCCAGTCCAGTGTTTCTCATGATGTACTCTGCATATAAGTTAAAAGGCAAAGAATATAAATCAGTCTGATTTTGGTATTGACCATCTGGTAATGTCCATGTGTAGAGTGTTCTCTTGTGTTGTTGGAAGAAGGTGTTTGTTATGACCAGTGCATACTCTTGGCAAAACTCTGTTAGCCTTTGACTTGCTTCGTTTTGCACTTCAAGGCTAAATTTGCCTATTACTCCAGGTATCTCTTGACTTCCTGCTTTCACATTCCAGTCCCCTATAGTGAAAAGGACATCTTCTGGATGGTGTTAATTCTAAAAGGTCTTGTAGGTCTTCATGGAACTGTTCAACTTCAGCTTCTTCAGCATTACTGGTCAGGGCATAGACTTGGATTACTGTGATACTGAATGGTTTGCCTTGGAAATAAACAGATCATTCTGTAGTTTTTGAGATGGCATCTGTTAAATAGAATAGGGAAAAGGAGTCCAAAATGGCAGTGGCTAAAAAACAAGGAAGGTCAAAGGAAGGTCTGAGGACCAGAGTGAAGACTTCAGGTCGAGCAAACAGCACTCCTGGCTAAGCCCAATTTGCATAGGGCAGGCCCAGGTGGAGGCAAAAACATATAAAAGGAGGAGCCAAAGCGCTTTCTCTTTCTCTCCCATGTGTGTGCACTCTTTCTCTCTCTCTCCCTCTCTCTTTTCCCCTCTCCCACGTGCTCCTCCACTCTCTTCTCTTCTTTGGGGGGAATGCCCTCACGCTTCGAGGGTGGATTCTCCTGCTATCTTCTAAATAAAGTAGAGCTGTAACACTGATTTGCCTAAGAGCTATAACACTGTTTATCCAAGACCTGAGAGCTGTGACGCGCCGAGGGCTTTAAGATCCGTCGCTCCAAATCTTTGTTGTGACGAGACAAAGAGCCGAGGAACATACACTCACGTGGCACTTCCAAGTGCTGTATTTCAGACTCTTTTGTTGACTCTGACACCTACTCCATTTCTCCTAAGGCATTCTTGCCCACAGTGGTAGATACAATGGTCATGTGAGTTAAATTCACCCATTCCTGTCCATTTTAATTCACTGATTCCTAAAATGTCAATGCTCACTCTTGCCATCTCCTGTTCGACCACTTCCAATTTGCCTTGATTCATGGTCCTAACATTCCAGGTTCTTATGCAACATTGTTCTTTACAGCATCGGGCTTGACTTTCATCTTGAGTCACATCCACAGCTGGGTGTTGTTTTCACTTTGACTCTGTCTCTTCATTCTTTCTGGAGTTATTTTTCCACTGATCTCCAGTAGCATATTGAGCACCTACTGACCTGGGGAGTTCATCTTTCGGTGTATTATATTTTTGCCTTTTCATGCTGTTCATGGGGTTCTCAAGGCAAGAATACTGAAGTGGTTTGCCATTCCCTTCTCCAGTGGACCACGTTTTCTCAGAACTCTCCACCATGACCGATCTATCTTGGGTGGCCCTATACAGCATGACTCATAGTTTCATTGGGTTAGACAAGGGTGTGGTCCCTGTGATCAGATTGGTTTGTTTTCTGTGATTGTGGCTTTCATTCTGTCTGCGCTCTAATGGAGAAGGATAAGAGGCTTATGGAAGCTTCCTGATGGAAGAGACTGAATGAGGGGGAAACTGGATCTTGTTTTGACGGGCAGAGCCATGCTCAGTAAATCTTTAATCCAATTTTCTGTTGATGAGCAGGGCTGTGTTCTCTCCCTGTTGTTTGACCTGAGGCCAAACTATGATGGAGGTAATGAAGAAAGAGAAATGCAAAAGAGCCAAATGGTTGTCTGAGGAGTCCTTACAAGTATCTGTGAAAAGAAGAGAAGTGAAAGCAAAGGAGAAGAGGAAAGATATACCCATTTGAATGCAGAGTTCCAAAGAATAGCAAGGAGAGATAAGAAAGCCTTCCTCAGTAATCAATGCAAAGAAAGAGAGTAAAACAGTAGAATGGGAAAGACTAGAGATCTCTTCAATTATACATACCAAGGGAACATTTCATGCAAAGATGGGCACAACAAAGGACAGAAACTGTATGGACCTAACAGAAGCAGAAGATATTAAGAAGAGGTGGCAAGAATACACAGAAGAACTATACAAAAATATCTTCATGACCCAGATAATCACAATGGTGTGATCACTCACCTAGAGCCATAGAGCCAGATATCCTGGAATACCAAGTCACATGGGCATTATGAAGCATCACTACGAACAAAGCTAGTGGAGGTGATGGAATTTTGGTTGAGCTATTTCAAATCCTGAAAGATGATGCTGTGAAAGTGCTGCACTCAATATGCCAGCAAACTTGGAAAACTCAGGAGTGACCACAGGACTGGAAAAGGTCAGTTTTCATTCTAATCTCAAAGAAAGACAATGCCAAAGAATGCTCAAACTACTGCACAATTGTACTCATCTCACATGCTAGAAAAGTAATGCTCAAAATTCTCCAAGCCAGTCTTCAACAGTACATGAACCGTGAAATTTCAGATGTTCAAGCTATATTTAGAAAAGGCATAGGAATCAGAGATCAAATTGCCAACATCTGTTGGATCAGTGAGAGAGCAAGAGAGTTCCAAAAAAACATTTACTTTTGCTTTATTGACTATGCCAAAGCCTTTGACTGTGTGGACCACAACAAACTGTGGAAAAGTCTTCAAAAGATGGGAATACCAGACTACCTGACCCACCTCTTGCAAAATCTCTATGCAGGTCAGGAAGCAACAGTTAGAACTGGATATGGAACAACAGACTGGTTCCAAATCGGGAAAGGAGTACATCGAGGCTATATATTGTCACCCTGCTTATTTAACTTATATGCAGAATACATCATAAGAAATGCTGGGCTGGATGAAGCACAAACTGGAATCAAGATTTCTGGGAGAAATATAAATAACCTCAGACACACAGATGACACCACCCTTATGGCAGAAAATGAAGAAGAACTAAAGAGCCTCTTGGTGAAAGTGAAAGAGGAGAGTGAAAAAGTTGGCTTAAAGCTCAACATTCAGAAAACGAAGATCATGACATCTGGTCCCATCACTTCATGGCAAACAGATGGGGAAACAGTGGAAACAGTGACAGACTTTATTTTGGGGGGTTCCAAAGTCACTGCAGATGGTGATTGCAGCCATGAAATTAAAAGATGCTTGCTCCTTGGAAGAAAAGCAATGACCAACTCAGATAGCATAATAAACAGCAGAGAGATTACTTTACCAACAAAGGTCCATCTAGTGAAAGCTATGGTTATTCCAGTAATCGTGTATCGATGTAAAAATTGGACTATAAAGAAAGCTGAACACCAAAGAATTGATGCTTTTGAACTGCGGTGTAGGAGAAGACTCTTGGGAGTCCCTTGGACTGCTAGGAGATCCAACCAGTCCATCCTAAAGGAAATCAACTCTGAATATTCATTGGAAGGACTGATGCTGAAGCTGAAACTCCAATAATCTGGCCACCTGATGTGAAGAACTAACTCATTTGAAAAGACCCTGATGCTGAGAAAGATTGAAGATTGGAGGAGAAGGGGATGACAGAGGATGAGATGGTTGGATGTCATCACCGACTCGATGGACATGAGCCTGAGTAAACTCTGGAAGTTGGTGATGGACAGGGAGGTCCGGCATGCTGCAGTCCATGGGGTCACAAAGAGTTGGACACAACTGAGTGACTGAACTGAACTGAATGAAGTTAATGGTGACCTCCTTCAAAAGATCCCATGCAGGCACTGCCCTCCTCAATGTCCCAGACTGTGTAGTAGGCCACTGTCAACCCAAGCCTTCGCCGGAGACTCCTGGACATTCAGGGCAAGTCTGGGTCAGTCTCTTGTGGGGTCACTGCTCCTTTCTCCTGGGTCCTGGTGCACACAAGATTCTGTTTTTGCCCTCCAAGGGTCTGTTTCCCCAGTCCTGTGTAAGTTCTGTCAGCTTTATGCTGGGGTCAGTGGCGACCTCCTCCGAGAGAGCTTATGCCGCTCCCAGGTCTGCTGCACCCAGAGCCCTTGTCTCTGCCGCAGGCCTCTGCTGACCTGTACCTTCACAGGAGACACTCAGACACAGTTCTGTCTTAGCCTCTGTGGGGTCTCTGGGTCCTGGTGCTCACAAGGCTTGTTTGAGCCCTCTGAGCATCTCTGGTGGGTAAGGGGTTTGATTCTGATCACGATTTTGCCCCTCCTACTGTCTTGCTGGGACTTCTCCTTTGTCCTTGGAGGAGGGGTATCTTTTTTGGTGGGATCCAACATTCTCCTGTCGATGGTTGTTCAGCAGCAAGTTGTAGTTCTGAAGTTGTGGCGTAAGATGGAGGAGTAGAAGGACATGCACTCATCTTCTCCTGTGAGAACTCCAAATCTACAACTCGCTGCTGGTTTTCCTTCATTAAGGCAATGGAACCCCACTCCAGTACTCTTGCCTGGAAAATCCTGTGGATGGAGGAACCTGGCGGGCTGCAGTCCATGGGGTCACTGAGAGTCAGAGATGACTGAGCGACTTCACTTTCACTTCTCACTTTCATGCATTGGAGAAGGAAATGGCAACCCACTCCAGTGTTCTTGCCTGGAGAATCCCAGGGACGGGGGAGCCTGGTGGGCTGCCGTCTATGGGGTTGCGCAGAGTCGGACACGACTGAAGCGACTTAGCAGCAGCAGCAGCAGCAGCAACAGTAATCTGCTGATGTTCTGACTATCTGCCCCTTATTGCAAGCTTCCGTATAACACCCCCCCATGACCACCCCCTCACCCACCCCTCTCCAGAACAGCTCCCTCGGCGTCACTTGAGATGCTGTCTCCCAGGCTTGAAGTCTTAAAATTTCCCACCAAATAAAACATAACTCTCAACTTTTAGGCTTTGGCTATTTTTTTAAGTCAGTAGTCACTGTTCCAGGAAAGGGAGAGGAGGCTCAGGATTGATTCCAATTAAGAGTCCTACCTCTTGGTGGGCTAAAGATTACAAATCACAAGGTCTGCCTTGACAGAGGAGACAAAATAAGCCAGATTTCTTAAAAACATGAGTCTGAATTCTGTGATTGTAGCTGCTGCATATTAGTGTGTTTGTTACTTGTTCATTAATATCCAGTAGAGTCACATTTTACTTGAGGGTTAAGTTCCAAAGTTGGCCAATGAAATGAAAATCAAATATATTCTCAAGCACTCTTGAAAATTTTCTTGATTTACTCCTAACAATACAGTACTGTGTCATTATTCAGTACATTCAAAGCAGCCAGCTTTTCTTGCAGCTTTGAAACAGATTGCTGGTTTGTATTTTCCAATCAAGCACCAAATATAGTAACTGGCTTTTGTTTAGAAGTATATTGTGCCAAAAAAAAATTTTTAAGTGTTTCATTCTCAAATGCTCAAATCACACACATATTATGATGCGATCATACAAGAGAACAAAGGGAAAGATGGAGCCAAGACCATCCCTTCGTAATTCAGGCTGCGCTCATGAGTGCAGTGGAAGGAGACTCTCACCCATAGCTTAACTTGTCACTTTCTGCTCCTCGAAGAACATAACACAGAAGTCACGAGTTCTCACCATGTGCATTTTGTGATCTGTTTTACATTTAAAGCTAACTTACTTAGTGATGGGACCTGAGTGAGAACATTCTGGAAATTCTCTGTCAGGGACAACTTCACCCCAACCTTGAGGCAAGACTTCACATTCACCAAAAGACCCTCCCACTCTAAAGCATTAGTAGACATGTTTTCCAGAAGGTTCTGCAAGTGACTCACAGAGGGTTTATATCCGCAGTGCACAGCTTCGTGCCGAAAGTCCCCACTCAGCATCCTTCTCAGGCCCCCCTGCCCATCTTATAGCTGCTGGGTCTCCTTTCTCTCACCACCATCCTCCCCCCACCAGGACTCTGCCTTCCAAGCTCCCTGCCTCCTTCCCCTTCCCCTCTTCCCCTGTCTCTCCAGCTTTTTATACACATTTCATTCATTCCAACTTACTTCCTCTCAGTCCTCAATCCATTCAGCAACAATTTCCCTCCACCTGCATGAATCCACTCTCTTAAAAACTAAAGGATGAGCAACAAGGTCTGTTGTATTCAGTGTCCCTTGATTAAACCAAAGTGGGGAAGAATATTTTAAAAAAGAATATATATGTGTGTAACTGAATCACTTTGCTATACAGCAGAAATTAATACAACACTGTAAATTAACTCTACTTCAATTTTTTTAAAAAGTAAAAGATGATATATAAGCATTCCCCCAACCCCCGCATTACATGTCTATTTCACATTAGCTAGTTACGAATACAACCTGGATTTAGCTCACTACCTAATCAGCTACCACTTCTTAATGAACTAAATATGCCAGGTACTTCATATGTGTTATCCCAATGACCTCCTAACAGTAACTCTGGAATGTGATCCAAGTCACAGATGTGGGAACTAAGGGTCCTCGAGGGGAAAGTCATATTCCAAAAGTCACGGAGCTTAGCCTCAAGTCCCTAGGTTTATTCACTGCACTACACTGCCTTCAGCCCAAGGAGAGTAAACCTTCTCTACCACCTGTGCTTCCCTTTCGTATCACAGTTGTTCAGGCAGTCGAGCTTTCAAGTGAACATCTTGGAGTGGCCGTCAACTCAGGGTCCAGCCTCATCCCTCAGATCATGGTGCCCAAGAAAAGAAAGATAACAGAATCAGTTGGCTAGCTGATCTAACCTCTTTTCCCAACGTTCCCCTTAGGAGAGGCCAAGTGACACAATTCTGGCCAATGACATGTGATGAGGTCTTTGAGTGGGGTTTCTGGGGGACCTCTTCAAAGAACAGACCAGCTGACCTTCTCTCTTCCAAGCCTGAAACCTAGAGGCGATGTCTGGAGGTGCAGCAGCCGTCTTGTGCTCACATAGACAAAAGGCGCCACTAAGATGATGTGGTGGGAAGACTTAAAGAACCTCGACAATGCAGTCTGGGCTGTGGATCACTGGTCAGCTTTTTATGGGAGAAACATGAACTCCTTATTTGCTGAAGCCACTGTCAAAGAGGCTTTTTGTACCTTGCAGTCAAATGCATTCGTAACTAATCCAGTCACTTCCGGACAGACCTGAATAACACACAGGACTGACCACTGGGCTGCCCCACTCAAGCATACCCCAGGAAATTCCTCCTTTGATTTAAAACCATCAGAACTGTCCTACTTGGGACCATCAGGCCAAACTCATTTTGCAAATATCACATCTAAATGCATCAAAGTTATACAGGCTCTGCCTTCATGGAGTATGGAATTAAAAGGATTAAAAGAATCATGCTCATGGGGAAAGTTCTTTTCGTATTTCCATAAATTTTGTTTCTAATGGCCTGCTCCTCCTGGGTAGATGGTGTCTCTCGCTGGTCTCAGGAGGGCTCCTTACGCACTGTGAGTTCTCAATAGCAGAGTTAAGGTCGGAAAGGGAAATTCTGCTGTGTCATTTTCAAAACCACTAAGTGGGTTCCCTAATGACTCTGGGCTAGGAGTTTTGAACATCTGAAAACCAAAGGAGACACCAAGTCTGCCGAAAAGAACCCAGCAGGTTGGCCGCGTGGCAGCCGCTCTGCGCCTCACGTTGAATGTCACTTAATAACCATGACGCCAGCGAGTGCTGGACTTTGCTGTATTCATGCTGGCATCGCAGGGCGTTGAAGAGCCCTTGGCCTTTCTGGGTACTGCTGCCACTCAGAAACCAAGCTCAGATATCTCAGGACAGGCTGCACCACACTGAGGCTTATACATTCCAAAAATTTAGACATTAACCCCTATTTACAACATTTGTTCACAGCATACGGCCGAGAACCTTTTTAGTAAATCATTGAGATAAGCTGTCTGGCCCCAAATAAAAGATGTTTGCCAATTTCTTGCTAAGGCAGAAGAAGAGCTCTTTATCAAAAGCATATTAGCATATTTTGCCTCATTAATAACTATACTGCAGCATTAATTTGCCTAATTATCACATTTGGAATTCAACATGGTATCTAATTAATTCAAAACTCAAAAAACAAATCCAGAATTATAAAGCACGCCGGCAGTCTGGTGCTTTTGTAGTCCTTTCCTATGCGTGTGTGTTTGTGAGTGTGTGTGTGCCCATGTGTTTACTCACTGAAATTCTTTATTCCATTCCATGTAATAGAAATTCACTGTTTTAATAAAATGTTTTATTCCTAATGAGGTGATTCTCTACTAAGCTTAGCAGTTTTGTTTTCGAAGTTACCTTCAGCTCTCTTGCTCTTATATATATATTATACATATTTGCTTTCTTCTTCATAAGCCTCTCTTAAGATTTTCAAAAATATGTACTTCAAGAACAAAAAGATCAGGACTTTTTGGTTTAAGGAACTGTGTCAATGCCTTTCTTTACCCGTCAATGCCTTTAGCACTAAGTAAACTAACAGTATTTGCCCGCATTTTCTCCTCCATGGAAAGTCCTCCTAACCAGATTCCAGGAGCCCAGAGTAAACATTAGTCAACACAAATCAAAAATAAAAATCAGAGCCTATCGACAGAGGCTTCCTGACAGGTTTGAGTTTGTTAAAAATAAAACTGCACACAACTTTAGTTCAGGGCTCAAAACAACAGATTTAGACTCAACAATAATACCCTCTCCATTCACCATGGGCTTCTTACTTCCCACAAGAATATCTGATTGTAACAATAGACCATATGCTGCCATTGTGGTGGAAAGATACAGAAAAGACTTAGATCTACATGACATTATAGGGGGAAAAAAATAGTTGTTTAAGTAAATGCTTTCTTCATTATGCTGGCTCTGAGGCTATTTTTAGAGCAGAGTTAAAGTCATGGCTAAGAACAGTCAGGTCAGGTCAATGCGCTAGGAAATTCAGATTTTAAAAGGTGCTGGTAACCACCCAATGGGAAATGCAGCTCTGGCAATCTAAGTCTTAAAACGTGAAGCCTGCCTTCTTCAGGTAATTCATTCTAGCTCAAAGAGCAGATATTTATAGATGATGAGGCATCTCCTGCTATAAGTCAAATTCCCACCAACAATAGTCTACTTCACTTGGCAGATAATTGCCTATACGAATGCATATTTCAAATACTCCTAAATGAAAAGAAAAGTCTAAGGGTTTTGTTCTGCTATAGCATCCTCGGGACCAAAAATAATCCGAATCCAGCAGCTCAACCCGTGAATATTAGCAACGAGCAAGGAAAAAAGGTAATTGCTCTGTCGTTGAGTTTTTCCCTCTGGTACGTCTAACATCAGCATCCCCTAATCCTTGAGATCACTGCCACAACGAACAACCTTGAAATCAGTCTAACGAACTTCCACCTTGCATGATCCTTTGGTAGAAGGAGGACCTCTCGAGGTCTTGATATCTTATTTTACTATCTCAGGATCAGGAATAAATCACAAAATTTTCAATACGAAAAAACAAAGGCCACCATAAATTGTTTCCTAAGTCTATGAGTTTCCTTCTGTTTTGTAAGTCCATTTGCCGGGGGTGGGCAGGATAGTTAGGGACTTAGGGAGGGTCATGTACACACTGCTATATTTAAAATGGATAACCAACAAGGACCTATTGTATAGCACCTGCAACTCTGCTCAGCGTTATGTGCCAGCATAACTCAGCCTGGGTGGGAGGGAGCTTGGGGGAGAATGGATACAAGTGTATCTATGGCTGAGTCCCTTCGCTGTTCACCTGAAACTATCACAACACTTGTTAATCAGCTATACCCCAACACAAAATGCTTTTGGCGTTCAAAGGAAAGACAAAGGCCTCGGGAAAACAGAAGTCAATAAATCTGCAACAGAAGAATGAATTCATTTCAATCCAATCTATGAAATAACCCCACAGTCAACCCTGCCCTGGGGCTTCCCAGGTGCGCTAGTGGTAAAGAATCTGCCTGCCAGTGCAGGAGACGTAAAAGATGTGGGTTCGATCTCTGGGTCAGGAAGATCCCTTGGAGGAGGTCATGGCAACCCAGTCCAGTATTCTTGCCTGGGAAATCCCGTGGACAGAGGAGCCTGGTGGGCTACAGTCCATAGACTCCCAAAGAGTCGGACACGACCAAGGCAAATTAGCATGCAGGCACACACACCACAGAGTCTTGTCCCAGAACCAGGGGACTGATCCTCCAAGCAGCTCTGCCAGTGCAGCACCGGGTCAGCCATCCACCAGACACAGGCTGAGCCGGCAGCCTCACCCCGATGACAGACACAGGCTTCCGCTAAATCACCAGTCAAAGGAGGGAAAAGGCATTAACGTTTCTCTCATGCTTCTCTGAAAATAGGCCTGAGTCCACATCGTAAAGCTGCCATGCCATCAGGAAAGATTTACTGTTTATTCAGGAGACGCCGAGGCCTTGAATAACAGGGGTCCGAGGTTAAACAGCATAAGCAAGGATCTGTGAAAGACACACACCCCACCCCTGCATGTTCATATCTGTGAGCCCAGGTCAGCATGGACTGGGCTTCCCAAACCTCAAAAAAATTTGCAAGGAAATGAAAAATAAAACCCAAAGCATTTTTTTAATCCTTCATGCTCAATAAAGGCTCTGCAGACATAAAATCCCTCATTTAAATGGCTTCAGTTTAAATATAAAATGTATTTTACAGGAAAAAGATTTTATGACCATTAAATGCTCACTGTATTCCAACAAAGGAGGAAACTGACCTTGATTCCGAGTCCCCTGCCTTTTCCCTACTTTTATTATCCTTACTGTTACTTACTGAACATACTTTCATTATTTCCTTTCCTTTTTAGGGCAACAATCATTTCCCCTAGAAGGTTAGAAAATGTACATTGTTTTCTCAAGACAATCCAACAGACAGTTTCGCAAAGAAGCATTAATAAAAGAATAGAGCTGAGACTCTGGAGACCAAAGAAACTCACTCTTGGAGAATCAGAATGGAAACTGGCTTTTTCAGGTCTTACAGACTCGATTTGAAGGGGAAAGGAGAAATTCAAAGAGCAAGTGGTATGGCAAAAGGAAGATGAAAGATGAAGAAAAGCCCTTCCAGAAGTTATAAATAAGAAATAACTAGGGGAAAAAAAACAAGAGACAAAAATCATCTCCCTCCTGGTAGAAACTCATTGCCCAGCAAAACATCAAGTGTGATGTCACCAAAGTGACTCAGTGTACCTGTATCCATCAAGGTCCAGGAAGGTAACAAATGGCACACTCAGGATGAGCAATCCAACTGTCTTCATTCAGGGCTAATGCACAATAGTGTGGGCAGTGTTTAGGAAAACACAGGAGACTGTGTAGTTCCCAAGGCCAGTGACCTAGTGTTACCAACCCCTAAGTCCAAGGGGAGGGAGTGGGTATTGAAATTCAGAAAATGCTGCATGAAATCAGTCAGACAGAGAAAGACAAACACTGTGATATCACATTTTTGTAGAATCTTTAAAATACAATAAATTAGTGAATATAACAAAAAAGAAGCAGACTCACAGATATAGAGAACGATCTAGAGGTTACCAGTGGGGCGATCAAAGGGGAGGGGCAATACAGAGGAAGGGAAGTAAGAAGCACAAACTGTTAGGTATAAAAGAAATTACAATGGGCTTCCCAGTGGTGCTATCAGTAAAGAACCTGCCTGTCAGTGCAGGAGACGTCAAAGACGCAGGTTCGATCCCTGGGTTAGGGAGACCCCCTGGAGGAGACAACAGCAGCCCCCTCCAGTATTCTTGCCTGGAGAACCCCATGCACAGAGGAGCCTAGAGGGCTACAGTCCATAGCGTCGCAAAGAGTCGAACACAACTGAGCACACACACGTGAAGCTACAATAAGTAAAATAAAATAAGCTATAAGGATATATTGTACAACACATACAGCTAATGTTTGATAATAACTATGAATGAAGCATAGCCTTTAAAAACTGTGAACAGCTATCTTGTATACCTGTAACTTTTATGATACTGTATAGCAACTATATTTTAATCAACAAAAAAGATGGGGGGACTGCATGGAAAGAGTCATCTGGCAGGAGCTGTGGCCTTTAGTAGAGAACTCAGTGGAGAGAAAACTGGGGAAATCAACACCCCAGTCTCATTTCTCACCCGTCTGCCGCCTAGTGCCCTGTTTGCATCTCATGTCAGCTAAACCCAACTGTCAGCCAAAGAGCAGGGCACCCATCAGGGCAGTGAAGGCAGGTCAGTCCACCAGGTCACAGAGCATAGCGGAGGAGGGTGGAGGGAGGGGCTGGGGACACACAGAGGCCATCAGTGCACCCTGGCCAAGAGTTCAAACCAACAGGAAGGAAGGGAAAACTCAGTCAGACCAAAAACCTCATGGTAAGCTTGGTGAATTCCACAAACCCTGAATATTTGGCAGACCTAGATTCAAATAATGCCCCAAATCTGTATGTTGCTAAAAATCTTACACACTGAGCCTCTGTTTCTACTCCCAGAAAACGGGGATAATACCACACAACTCTGTGATGAATCATATGGTGGCAAAGCCAAATATTTAATGCATGCTAAGTACTTCAATCTTGTCCACCTCTTGGTGACCCCGTGGACTGTAGCCTGCCAGGCTCCACTGTCCATGGGATTCTCCAGGCAAGAATACTGGAGTGGGTTGCCTGCGGCCTCCTCCAGGGGATATTCCCGACCCAGGAGTCCTTCCTGACCCAGGTACATCTACCTGCATTGGCAGATGGGTTCTTTACCCTTAGTGCTACCTAGGAAGCCACAGATTCTCAATAAACTGGTTCCTCCCCGCTCCTTTCTTCCCTGTCTACAAAGACTGTTTCCTTTTTCCTTTTTCCTTCTTTTTATAAAAATTTATTTATTTAAATTTATTTACTTAATTGGAAGATAATTACTTTACCAGTGTTTTGATGGCTTTTGCCGTCCATCAGTATGAATCAGCCGTAGGTGTACATGTGTCCCCTCCAGCCTGACCCCCCTCCCACCTCCCTCCTCTCCCCATCCCTCTTGGTTGTCACAGAGCAACCAGCTTTGGGGGTCCTGCTTCATACCAAAACGCACACTGTTTATCTGTTTTACATATGGTAATGCATATGTTTCAACGCGATTCTTTTTTAATTGAAGTATAATTGCTTTATAATGTTGTGTTAGTTTCTGCTGTACAACAAAGTGAATCAGCCGTGTGTGTGTGTCTGTGTGTGTGTGTGTGTATACACTGTCTCTTATACACATCTCATGCTCAATAAAGGCTCTGCAGACATAAAATCCCTCATTTAAATGGCTTCAGTTTAAATATAAAATGTATTTTACAGGAAAAAGATTTTATGACCATTAAATGCTCACTGTATTCCAACAAAGGAGGAAACTGACCTTGATTCCGAGTCCCCTGCCTTTTCCCTACTTTTATTATCCTTACTGTTACTTACTGAACATACTTTCATTATTTCCTTTCCTTTTTAGGGCAACAATCATTTCCCCTAGAAGGTTAGAAAATGTACATTGTTTTCTCAAGACAATCCAACAGACAGTTTCGCAAAGAAGCATTAATAAAAGAATAGAGCTGAGACTCTGGAGACCAAAGAAACTCACTCTTGGAGAATCAGAATGGAAACTGGCTTTTTCAGGTCTTACAGACTCGATTTGAAGGGGAAAGGAGAAATTCAAAGAGCAAGTGGTATGGCAAAAGGAAGATGAAAGATGAAGAAATAGCCCTTCCAGAAGTTATAAATAAGAAATAACTAGGGGAAAAAAAACAAGAGACAAAAATCATCTCCCTCCTGGTAGAAACTCATTGCCCAGCAAAACATCAAGTGTGATGTCACCAAAGTGACTCAGTGTACCTGTATCCATCAAGGTCCAGGAAGGTAACAAATGGCACACTCAGGATGAGCAATCCAACTGTCTTCATTCAGGGCTAATGCACAATAGTGTGGGCAGTGTTTAGGAAAACACAGGAGACTGTGTAGTTCCCAAGGCCAGTGACCTAGTGTTACCAACCCCTAAGTCCAAGGGGAGGGAGTGGGTATTGAAATTCAGAAAATGCTGCATGAAATCAGTCAGACAGAGAAAGACAAACACTGTGATATCACATTTTTGTAGAATCTTTAAAATACAATAAATTAGTGAATATAACAAAAAAGAAGCAGACTCACAGATATAGAGAACGAGCTAGAGGTTACCAGTGGGGTGATCAAAGGGAAGGGGCAATACAGAGGAAGGGAAGTAAGAAGCACAAACTGTTAGGTATAAAAGAAATTACAATGGGCTTCCCAGTGGTGCTATCAGTAAAGAACCTGCCTGCCAGTGCAGGAGACGTCAAAGACGCAGGTTCGATCCCTGGGTTAGGGAGACCCCCTGGAGGAGACAACAGCAGCCCCCTCCAGTATTCTTGCCTGGAGAACCCCATGCACAGAGGAGCCTAGAGGGCTACAGTCCATAGCGTCGCAAAGAGTCGAACACAACTGAGCACACACACGTGAAGCTACAATAAGTAAAATAAAATAAGCTATAAGGATATATTGTACAACACATACAGCTAATGTTTGATAATAACTATGAATGAAGCATAGCCTTTAAAAACTGTGAACAGCTATCTTGTATACCTGTAACTTTTATGATACTGTATAGCAACTATATTTTAATCAACAAAAAAGATGGGGGGACTGCATGGAAAGAGTCATCTGGCAGGAGCTGTGGCCTTTAGTAGAGAACTCAGTGGAGAGAAAACTGGGGAAATCAACACCCCAGTCTCATTTCTCACCCGTCTGCCGCCTAGTGCCCTGTTTGCATCTCATGTCAGCTAAACCCAACTGTCAGCCAAAGAGCAGGGCACCCATCAGGGCAGTGAAGGCAGGTCAGTCCACCAGGTCACAGAGCATAGCGGAGGAGGGTGGAGGGAGGGGCTGGGGACACACAGAGGCCATCAGTGCACCCTGGCCAAGAGTTCAAACCAACAGGAAGGAAGGGAAAACTCAGTCAGACCAAAAACCTCATGGTAAGCTTGGTGAATTCCACAAACCCTGAATATTTGGCAGACCTAGATTCAAATAATGCCCCAAATCTGTATGTTGCTAAAAATCTTACACACTGAGCCTCTGTTTCTACTCCCAGAAAACGGGGATAATACCACACAACTCTGTGATGAATCATATGGTGGCAAAGCCAAATATTTAATGCATGCTAAGTACTTCAATCTTGTCCACCTCTTGGTGACCCCGTGGACTGTAGCCTGCCAGGCTCCACTGTCCATGGGATTCTCCAGGCAAGAATACTGGAGTGGGTTGCCTGCGGCCTCCTCCAGGGGATATTCCCGACCCAGGAGTCCTTCCCGACCCAGGTACATCTACCTGCATTGGCAGATGGGTTCTTTACCCTTAGTGCTACCTGGGAAGCCACAGATTCTCAATAAACTGGTTCCTCCCCACTCCTTTCTTCCCTGTCTACAAAGACTGTTTCCTTTTTCCTTTTTCCTTCTTTTTATAAAAATTTATTTATTTAAATTTATTTACTTAATTGGAAGATAATTACTTTACCAGTGTTTTGATGGCTTTTGCCATCCATCAGTATGAATCAGCCGTAGGTGTACATGTGTCCCCTCCAGCCTGACCCCCCTCCCACCTCCCTCCTCTCCCCATCCCTCTTGGTTGTCACAGAGCAACCAGCTTTGGGGGTCCTGCTTCATACCAAAACGCACACTGTTTATCTGTTTTACATATGGTAATGCATATGTTTCAACGCGAATCTTTTTTAATTGAAGTATAATTGCTTTATAATGTTGTGTTAGTTTCTGCTGTACAACAAAGTGAATCAGCCGTGTGTGTGTGTCTGTGTGTGTGTGTGTGTATACATATCCCCTCCCTACTGAGCCTCTCTCCTCCCCCTCATCCCTGCCCCCACCCCACCCCCAGGTCATCAAATGAGGTATCACCTCACACCTGTCAGGGTGGCCTTCTCAAAAGATCTACAAACAATAAATGCTGGGAAGGGTGTGGAGCAAAGAGAATCCTCTTGCTCTGTCGGTGGGAATGTAAATTGATATAGCCACTACAGCGAACAACATGGAGATTCCTTAAGAAACTAAAACTAGGGTCTTTTTTAGGTACAATGCCTGTTTCTTTTTTGTCTGCTGAGATTCAGCATCTCCTTCCTCAGGCCCACCCGCTGCCAGCACAAGGACTGCCCAGCACTCTAGTTTCCATGAGACACAGAAAAGAAACTTTACAGCTCTTCTGCACTAAAATGTAATAACTTTCTCCACACGGCTGCACAAAGGATTTCTCTGGGAACAAGGGACCAAGTTTCACAGTTGCATAAATATAAACTAAAGGAGAAATCCATCTTCAAGTCTGCAGGCACAGTCAACAATCCCATTTTTCAAGAGTCTCAAGGTCATTCTTCACTCTGTGTTCTTTCGGCTGGGCTTTAAAGTTAAGCTAGTTTAATAATTCATGACATCATGCCCATTAAAATATGGGTATTTGCTACCAAAGGAAACAGCTTTTCTTTTTTTCCCCTTTCACGGTGGAAGAGGCCCAGACAAGCCCCCACCTAGGACAGCAGCGACGTTCCGCAGCTCTAACTGATGAAGTTTCGGAGACAGGCTTGCAATTTCGTCTGCTGCTGCACAGAACCAGTCTCATCATGAAAAGCCAGCGCCATATGCCAGAGGAGACAGGTTAAGCCTCTTAAATGTTCCTGACAACAATGAGCTTTCATTTGGAAAAAGTAAACATCTGCCTCGTGGAGAAATAATCCACAAAACAATGGAGATGGTTATTTGTTTGTTTGATTTATTGTGACCACAAGCGGGGCTGGGGTTGGGGGGGTGGGGGTCAGATGGCCATGATAAATCCAAAGACAGAGAATTTCCCAAGCCTTTTTAAAAATATTTTGAATTTTTTTTTTTTTTTTTTACTGGAACGTGGTTGATTTACATTGTTGTGTTAGTTTCTGCTGTGCAGCAGTGATTCAGTTATACACATACACATATCCACTTTTTCGGATTCTTTTCCCATATAGGCCATTACAGAATGCTGAGTAGAGTTCCCGGTATCCAGCAGGTGCCTATTAGTTCCTTATTTTATACATAGGAGTGTGTATATGTCAGTCCCAGTCTTCCAATTTACCCCTCCCTCTCCATTTCCCCCTGGTAACCATAAGTTTGTTTCCTACATCTGTGATTCTCTTTCTGTCTTGTAGAAAAGTTCATTTGTACTATTTTTTTAATCCCACATATAAATGGCAACACATGATATCTGTCTTTCTTACATGGATGCACCTAGAGATTGTCATACTGAGTGAAGTTAGTCAGACTGTGAAACTTTCTTTTAAAGACATCATAAGGGAACCTGGCCTGCTACAAATAATTACAGGGAAGAGCTCTTTATTTCAAAGATTAGGAAAGAGAAGACCAGAATTCAGTCCTAGGCTCTGCCACTGCTAGTTATGAATCTTGGGCAAATATATTTAACTTCTTGGGGCCACATGGTCCACATCTCTAAATGAGGGTCAAAATGAAATGCATTTCACTAAGTCAAAAAGCTATTGTGAGACACCAGTGATTTATGACTTTAGAAGGACTTTGTAAACTGTACAGCAAAACAAATGTTAAGGTGGTAGTTGGTACTAAACAGACAAAAGGGACATTTGGCTCTACACGTTTAAAAGTCAAAAGACAGAAGATTTATTGCCTACATGGGGAAAAGGAGTTCCCTCTTGTTTATGCCTCTTCCCTGGAAATGGCTGCAGCCCCCATCTTGCCTTAATGTGACTGCATGTACAGCTGAACCACTTGACTCTCACCTGGGAAAAGCCAGCCCACAGTTATCACTGGTGTACCTGGAAAGAAGGAAAGATGATAATCATTATTATCCATCCCTATGGTTTTCAAAGTCCTTTTAGACATTTTTTTAACGTGACAGTTTTTAAAACTTAACCATGTATATTTAACCTTCTACAAAACTGAGAAAATTGAGACTCTGAAAGACTAGATTGCATGTAAATAGGAAAGACAGTTAGTTCAGTCACTCAGTCATGTCCGACTCTTTGTGACCCCATGGACTGCAGCATGCCAGGCTTCCCTGTTCGTCACCAACTCCTGGAGCTTGCTCAAACTCACGTCCACTGAGCTTGCTCAGACTCACGTGATGCCATCTCACCTTGCGTCATCCCTTCTCCTCCTGCCATCAAACTTTCCCAGTATCAGTGTCTTTTCCAGTGAGTCAGTTCTTTACATCAGGTGGCCAAAGCTTCGGCTTCATCATCAGCCCTTCCAATGAATATTCAGGACTGATTTCCTTTACAACTGACTGGTTTGAACTCCTTGCAGTCCAAGGGACTCTCAAGAGTCTTCTCCAATGCCACAGTTTAAAAGCATCAGTTCTTTGGCACTCAGCTTTCTTTATGGTCCAACTCTTAAATCCACATGACTACTGGAAAAACCATAGCTTTGACTAGATGGACATTTGTTGATAAAGTAATGTCTTTGCTTTTTAATATGCTGTCTAGGTTTGCAATAGCTTTTCTTCCAAGGAGCAAGTGTCTTTTAATTTCATAGCTACAGTCACCATCTGCAGTGATTTTGGAGCCCAAGAAAATAGAGTCTGTCACTGTTTCCATTGTTCCCCATCTATCTGCCATGAAATGATGGGACTGGATGTCAGATTTTTTGTTTTTTGAATGCTGAGTTTTATGCTAAGTTTTTCACTCTCCTCTTTCACTTTTATCAAGAGGCTCTTTGGTTCTTCTTTGTTTTCTGCCACAAGGGTGGTATCATCTGCATATCTGTGGTTATTGATATTTCTCCTGGTAATCTTGATTCTAGCTTGCGTTTCATCCAGTTTCACATTTCGCATGATGTGCTCTGCATGTAAGTTAAATAAGCAAGGTGACAATATACAGCCTTGACATACTCCTTTCCCTATTTGGAACCAGCCTGTTGTTCCATGTCTGGTTCTAACTGTTGCATCTTGACCTGAACACTGATTTCTCAGGAGGCAAGTAAGGTGGTCTGGTATTCCCATTTTTTGAAGAACTTTCCACATTTTGTTGTTATCCACACAGTCAAAGGATTTAGCATAGTCAGTGAAGCAGAAATAGATGCTTTTCTGGAATTCTCTTGTATTCTCTATGATCCAGTGGATATTGGCAATTTGATCTCTGGTTCCTCTGCCTTTTCTAAATCATCTTGAACATCTGGAAGTTCTCAGTTCACGTACTATTGAAGCCTGGCTTGGAGAATTTTGAGCATTACTTTGCTAGCACGTGAAATGAACACAATTGTACAATAGTTTGAGTATTCTTTGGCATTGCCTTTCCTTGAGATTGGAATGAAAACTGACCTTTTCCAGTCCTGTGGCCACTGCTGAGTTTTCCTAATTTGCTGGCGTATTGAGTGCAGCACTTTCACAGACTCATCTTTTAGGACTTGAAATAGTTCAGCTGGAATT